>JAULBZ010006663.1:0-12165 GCA_032360805.1 Neoturris breviconis | reverse complement strand
CATATGACGTCGTAAACCTGATTTGTCTGTATATACTTTGTCACAATCATTACATTTGATTGGCTTCTTACCACTATTTTTTCTTGTATGGTCTCGGAGGGAAGAATTTTGAATCTTATCACAAGATTGTAATTCATGAATCGTTGTATCTGCTTGATCTAGAAACAATAAAGAAAACTTATATTATTATGCCAGCATATTGGTGAGTATTTATGCCGGTATGAGATATGAAATTTTTATACCTTATTATGTTAGTTGCCTTTGAACATGGTTTCATATTGACGAGTCTTTCATATTTTGTTGAGTCTTTAGACGAGACAAAATATGAAAAAGACAAGTCAATAACCATATTCAATGCAACTGACATAACAATGTATTTATTATGCCATATCTACTACTTAAATTTAGATACAAGCGTTTACTCTTTTAGAAAGGAAGACTATAATACAAAGATTGCATTGCATGGAGCTTTGAAATAGACTTAGCCAAAGTATGATGAATAGCCTCACTACCATCAAGACATTGCAGTGGGATAAGATGTGAGTTTGCTTTAGGAACTGACCAAATATGGCCTGCCTCAGTTCAGTCAGTTCTTTTGCTGCATTTAGCCAAATGTAGTGGACATGGCATAATAAATAATTTTATATGAACCATATTAACTGACATTTATGATCCAATACCTAATACTACTAATACAACTACATACGACCAATAAGAATTAAGAACTATTGCCAGTGATAAAGTATATACAATAAGTAAACAATAGAGTATGCTCTAATAACTAATTTTATTGTAAATCAGGTAAATCTGAGTATGGACAGGTAAAAACAGTTTGTTGAGGATGCATCTTTCATAATTAAGCTGCCAGGACAATTGATTTGAACAGAACTATGATCACAATTTGGTGAGAAGAATCCTGATTTTGGTGTGGTCCCTTTTGGTTTCCCAATTTTAAGCACAATATCCTGAATTTATGAAAGTCCCATTAGTTTCCTCCAAATTATATCTAGATTTAATTATGTCCTTCTGGCTCACTGGCAAGTGGTAGCAGACGCTATAGGTATACTTTTATTGTACTCCTCAATCGGCCTTTCTGTTTGTATTTATTCCAATTTAAAAGAGTTAACAACCAAAATCTGGTTAGTTAAAAACCTGAATGGGGGAAAATGAAATGTGTGGCCATGGAATCAAGGAAAGTCTAGAACAAACAGGAGCCAAAATGATGTAGAGCTATGAAAACAAATTTTAAATATATTCAATTAGCATCAGTAGTCTACTGCATTTCAGCGACTTCAATTCACACATGTACTTATACTAAGGTTTTAAAACTAACCCATAGTCAGTATTCTTTACACAGTCAGTTACACCAAGAATTTTAAAACTCTTCAAATTGGTTGCTGGCAATCAAGGGCTTTTCTGATGATTAGGGGTCTCAACGATGCCTAAGCACATCTTGGTAATGCATTTTTCAGTGATCTTACGTTACATCTTTCTTTTGACCTTTGGAAATTAATATAATTACCCGTAGCATCATTGGAGTTTGCATCTGTTATGTTTTCATATACTAAGAGTTCAACTTGTAGATCTTGATTCTAAGTAGAAACAAATTATAAGCACAAAAATATAATTAAAAATTATTTAGCACACAAAATAAAAACGATCACCTGGAAGAATCGTAATTCTAAAAACATACACATTTTAAACAAAATTTAACATTAATTTTTTTTCACAACGTCATTGGAAAAATGCTAACATCAGCAAATCGCTATACTATTAGTCATTCAAAAGTTGTGTGTGAGGGGGGGAATGGGTGTATTAGTTATAATGCCACAATGAAGAGTGGAATCAAAAATATTTTAAATAAATCAATCAATAATGCATAAATTGCCATACACCAACGCATACTCATAAGTCAACTATTTAATTTTTAAGTATTACTTTTTAATATAACACTCAATGGTATGTATATATGGTCAATCACATAGAAATTGTGCAAATGTGACTGTGGTCTAAGTCGTCTCATAGTAAAATTTAGGAATTTGATAGAACAACTTAACTTTTGGGTACAACTCTTAGCACAACTTTCGAGTGAATGTTGCAAAAACCTCATAAAAAATCAAGATTATTTTCTCCTAACCCGCCCACTGAATATGTTGCTCTAAATTATTTTTTATATTTTCTCTATGTAAAATGACCACAAGCATAGAGGACCCTTAAACTAGAAAATGATAAACCATGAATTCGACAAGAATTCAACAAACTAAAAAACAAATATTACCGTCATTTCTTTCAAATGTTTTTTAGCTCCAATCTTGACTATCTAAAATAAGAATAGAGGCATTGAGAGAACATTTGAGCACATTATCTTTAGGTGTTATAGCCAGAAAATATTCTCAAACATCTTTCCTCTACAGTAATTATTTTATTAAATATTACGAATCTAAATGCGAGATACCACCTGCGAATGAGTGTTTGCTCAAAAACCTTATTCAGCATTCAATATTATAATAAATAGTAATGTCCCAGAGTTGAGTTACAAAGTGAAATACTAATTTTAAATATAAATTCTTTGCAAAGAAGGGTGTTGCTCTTGAACCAATAAACTGAGTGCTACAAATATTATCTTTTAAACAATAATCCCCTTACTTGTGCCTCTAGTCTAGCAATCTTTTCCTTTTTCATTTTTAATGCCTCCACAATCTCGGCTTTCTATAAGTACAACAGTGGTTGAAATATCTAAACACTGTATAGGAGGGAATTTTAAGCATACCTTCAGGATTTTATAGCCTGAAGCTATGTTCAATCGAAAGAATAGTATTGAAGTAGCCTGCCAATTAGTGTTGAACTTAGCACATAAATATGATTTACACACAATTATACATCATAGTATTATGCAAACACTAAATAAAAATGTACATGTTAGTGGAAGAAACCATGTATGTATTTTATTGCGCCTATAGTGCAAAGGAACAGTCGACAATAGAACAATGCAACAGAAGAATACATTTTTTTTCTTTATTACACATTTATTTTTCTAATTTACAAAGGGATATTAATTATTATTGTTAATATAACTTCATTAACTTAACATGAGATGTATAATAAAGTTATCTCCAATTGCTTTTTAATGTTTCGCATACTAATTAATGACTTGTTGGGTGCCAAAGTTGAAGAATATTACAAAATAAATGTCGCTACCTTCCAAAAACACAGCACAGCAATAGGCCAGTATGAACACATAAAAAACTAATTTAACATGCGCTTAGCTACACATACCTTTTCATTTGTATCATCATTCATATCATTTTCATCGCAGGATTCCTCAAGTTCAATTATTATTTCATGTTCTTCTATTCTTTCCTACAATTATAGCAGATAACAAATTAGTATTCAACACATTGGAGTACTGTAAAAACATCATTTACATCATATTTATGTTGCATATAGGGCTTTTTTGCAATGTATATTGTTGGCTGCTGCATGCTTTCTGCCCAAATTTGGTATTCAAAAGAGGAAATGAACGTGAAAAAGTTAAGGTTACATATTTAGTTCGATGCTAACTCTATGTGTAAATGTAAAGTGTAAATGTAAAGTGTCTTTTGAAAAAATTCCTTTTTCGCGAATATTTGTTCCCAAATTGATGAAATTGAAAAAAAAAAGGCTAGTGGTCTCGTAATATCGCCTTGAATGCTAAAACCAAAGTTGAGGAAGGTACTACGACTTTCTGGTCCATTGCAACAAAAACTCGATTTGGACCCTTTTTGCCTGAGTGGATGAAACTTAGTAAACATGGTCTATTAAGAAAAGCGAGCCCTTGCATCCGCTGATGCTGCTGCCGCCACAGAGTGATATCAATAGCCCATCCAAACTTTGTTTTGGTTATCAATTGTAAAGCTAACCTACAACTGGAAATATGGTTTTCAGAAAACCTCTGAAGTCTTGTACTTTACTGTGTAAAAACCTTTAAAGTTTAAATTCTACAGCTAGAATTGTTAGTCATGCATTTAAAGTACCACCATGGTGTGCAACGACAACAGAGTAGAAAAACGAAAGTCAAAATCCACATGTTTGTTGCTAGCAGCACAAATGCAAATATAAAGCAGTAGCACAATTCTGCAAATTAATATATTAAGAAAACATTATACCTGATCATCAATTGTTGATAGTTCTTGCTTAATATTTATTCCAACCAAATTCTCATCATTTGAATCAACTTCTTCATCACTATATTCCTCTATCTTTATTATTATTTTATTTTTTTCTTCCATTTTATTCTAAAACATGTAGACCAAGTAAAATGAAATATGCAAATCACACAAGAAGTCTGCTAAAGGAGGCAATTTGTAATCATGGCACGGTTTTGAAAGCAGTCTGACAAACGGAGTGAAAGTTATGTTGTATATATAGTAGATAGTATATAGCATATAGCATTAGTTTATAGTAGACATAGCACATAGTTTATAGTATATTGCATTATCATATATTATATTATATATTATTAAGGAGTTGTCTGTTTAATATCTTCAAAAGTTGGGGAAGAAACTTAAAAGCCAAAAGACCAAAAATGATTTCAGATTATGATATTTGGATGAATGTGGTCAAACTCTTATAGCAATGTGACATACTTCCTATAAATAGCCTGTTCTCCATTAAGCACCCTCATTAGGAAGTAAAAAATAATTTTATGCTCATCGTGAAATAAGAAATAAATAGCAAAAAAAAATTAAGGGGAGAGTAATTTTTCTTTAAAGTTTAGATGTTGCAAAAAACTATGATGGCATAATATATAGATATCACAAAATCTCTTAAGACTTGCTTTAAAACATGGTTTCTCACCAGTGTAAACTTTTATGACATTGTAAATATGAACTTTGTAATGTTTTGTAATAATGCGAATTTTCAGGTGACATTTGAATGGTTTTTTACCATCATTAACTGCGATTGTAAGAATGAAATTCAAATATCGAATTTTTAATCTCATTACATTACAATGTTTTGTCAACACTATGAACTTTGATATGACGCTGAAGGTTTGAATTAACTGCAAATGATTTGTCACATGCATTACATTTGGATGGTTTCTCACCAGTATGAACTCTTATGTGATATTTTAAGCTTGAAATTTAGGTAAATGCTTTGTCACATTCATTACATTTGAATGGTTTTTCTCCAGTGTGAATTCTAATATGGCATTGTAAGTTTGAATTACTGGCAAATGATTTGTTACATATATTACATTTGAATGGTTTCTCACCTCTGTGACTTCTCAAGTGATGTTGTAAGTTTGAGTATCGGGTAAATGTTTTGTCACATTCATTACATTTGAATGGTTTCACTCCGGTGTGAACTCTAATATGACATTGTAAGTTTGAATCACTGGTAAATGATTTATCACATATATTACATTTTAATTGTTTTTCACCAGTGTGAACTTTACTATGACATTGTAAGTGTGAACCTTGGGTAAATGTTTTGTCACATTCATTGCATTTGAATGGTTTCTCACCAGTGTGAATTCTCATATGACGTAGTATATCTGAATTTGTTATAAATACCATGTCACACTCATTACATCTGAATAGTTTTTTTCCGGTGTGAACTCTAATATGACATTGTAACCTTGAATTACTGGTAAATATCTTGTCACATTCATTACATCTGAATAAATTCTTTTTCTTTCTGGAGTGAACTCTAATATGACATTTTAAGTGTGAATTACTGGTAAATGATTTATCACATATATTACATTTGAATTGTTTCTCACCAGTGTGGACCCTAATATGACATTGTAAGCCGTAATCACTGGTAAATGATTTATCACATATATTACATTTGAATGGTTTCTCACCAGTGTGAACTTTACTATGACATTGTAAGTGTGAACTTTGGGTAAATGCTTTGTCACATTCATTGCATTTGAATGGTTTCTCACCAGTGTGACTTATCAAGTGATGTTGCAAGTTTGACTTACGGGTGAATGCTTTGTCACATTCATTGCATTTGAATGGTTTCTCACCATTGTGAATACCCATGTGACGCTGTAAGTCTGAATTTTGAATAAATGCATTGTTACATTCAGTACATTTGAATGGTTTCTCGCCAGTGTGAACTTTCATGTGAAGTTGTAAGTTTGAATTGTGAATGAATGCTTTCTCACATTTATTACAATTAAATAATTTCTCACCAGTGTGAACTCTCATGTGATTTCGTAAGGCTGAACTTTGAATGAATGCTTTCTCACATTCATTACATTTAAATTGTTTTTCACCAGTGTGAACTCTAATATGACATTGTAAGTTTGAATTACTGGTAAATGATTTGTCACATTTATTACATTCGAATTTCTTTTTGCCAGTGTGAACTCTCATGTGATATTGTTGAATTAAATTGAAATAGGCTGAATTATGGGCAAATGCCGTGTCACATTCCTTACATTTAAATGGTTTTTCACCAGTATGAACTGTGATGTTACGTTGAAAGTCCAAATTTTGACATTTGTTTGGTTTCTCATTGGTGTGACTTCTAATATGATTTTGCAACACTGAATTGTGAGCCTTGTTACACATGTTGCATTTGCATAATACATTTTCAGCACTGTGAATATTCACATATGATTGTACTTGATAATTTATTTCATCTCCTCGATCTAAAAATAAAGAAGAAACGTTAAGTGTATTGATTGTCAAAATAGGCAACTGTCCAAAAACATTAATTATATCCACTACGTAAAGACAGAAAAGTAAATAAGCTTTAAGGAGATAAATTTACATTGTTATTCCCAAAGACATACCCTCTTCCTCTAAAAAATAACAAAAAAGCATTATAGACAAAAGCCAGCTGAAACAATATAAATAGGTGCATAAAACACACAAAAACAACACTAGCTATGACAATTCCATATTTATTGACGACGTTTCCAAATCGACGGCGTTACTCTCAAGTCAGATTTTTACAATGTAAAGTAACATTTTATATAAAAGGTGTAAAGCATAATTAGTTACGTTACAAGTAAATACCAAAATTATAACATATAAAAGCAAAAGATTACATGCATAAATTACTAAAGATTAATTGCATATTAATTGTAGAGATACAAAGGAATTATTAGTGTGCGCAAAAATAGAAACATTATCATAATTAACAAAGTGATCACATGATAAGGTGTGTTCTTGCACAGCTGTAAGATGCCTCGTGGTTTGATGTGAACGGTTCACTTATCCTGACTTTTAAGTGGCGTTTAGTTTGGTCAATATAGGAAATATTGCAGCTTCCACACAAGAATTTGTAACAACGCCAGAAATGAGATCTTTGTAAGGGCCATTCTTAAAACCAAAAAAAACAGATAATGTGTACAAAGATTTGTAAACAATGTTGAGTTTACAAAAAGGTAGTGTTTTAGAAATCACCTTGTGTAAGTTTCTTTTAATCTGTTGCAAAATAGTGCCTAAATATGGCAAAACAATCAAAGTATTTTTCTTTTCGACAGTAGTAACGACTTTTTCAAAAACGTTCTGATGCAACTATCAATAAAATAAATGGGATAACCGATCTTTCAGAAAATATCCTTAACTATAATTAGCTCATGTGAAATAAGCTGAAACTGGAGCAAAGCTTATTAAAGCATCTGAAAATAATCGTCAAAATTATGCTAAATTTAAATGACAGAGGAACAAAGTTATCAAAGTGTGTATAAATGCCACTGAATGTGGGTTTACGGTAAACTAGTAGTTAGCATGTTATTTTCACGTTGTAAATGTTCAGGTTTTTTAAAGAGGACAAGAGTATTCCCACATATCTACGCTAATAAATTGGCTTAAATTCAGATCAAGCCATTTTTCTCATAGTATGACAAAAAAGCATTAGCTAATGTAGGACCTAGTGGCAAACCCATTGCTTCCCTTTTCTGTCGATACTCGGTCCTAAATTGATAAAATCGAAAAATTATTGGCCAGTGGTCTCGTAACATTGTGAAGAATGCAATAACCTAATTTTAGGGCTATACTGCATATTTTTGATCTATTGGACGGAAAACTTCGGACTGAGCAAACAAAATGGAAAAATATATTGTAATCCTTTCTAAAATATTGGCACGCATGGTGGTACCAAATTTAATTCCAAATCCAAATGTGAACAACGTCTCATAGCAAAATTAATCAAAGGTACGGTATCAAAAGTAGCCCATCAAACCAAGTAAAAGTTAAACCTAAGCACATAAATATGATTTGCATACACATATTATGCAGCACTTAAAATACATCTTTATTAAGTTGATAAAGTTTCAGGTCAAGTAAACAATTGGAACACATTTTTCAAGTTAAATTATATTAGGTCACTGTGGAGGAGAATAGTGAAATTTCATATCAAAGATACACATCAAACGCTACATTGCATTAGGTTTTAATGTCCTTATTAAATTGATAAAGTTTCAGATCAAATAAACACTGCTCAAAAATACCTTCTCTACAAAGGATATGAATTCCATACACAAATTAAATATCATACATTATATCATTATGTATAATAAATAAATTATGCTTTAACTGATTTGTTTTAAACGTTACAAACATTAGACTTAATTTATTAAAAATTATCACTTAATAAACATTACACTTAATTTATTAAAAGTTATCACTTAATAAAACATTTTAAAGTAGTATATAAACATAACAATTACCAAATAATAGGAATAAAAACATGGGACCTATTAGCAGTAATAAAATTAAAGATGGTTGTCATCACCTGTTAGTAAAATTAAAAAGAAATAAAGAATAATGAAATAGAAGATTATATATATAATCAATAAAATAATGTATTCTTTTATTCACAAACCTTCCTTTGTTGAATTATGTATGGCTATCATATTTCTAATTTGAATCATAAGTCATTAATGTTATAAAATTGTATACTCCTTATGGTAATTAAATGGCCCTAAAGTGAATACACATTAATATTTATTTCAAAATTGAAGAGGGAAGCTTTGGAGACTTCAATTCTTGAAATGTTAAAAATTATTTTTTATATTTTATATTATCTCAAATAATTGAGGAGAGCTTCCCCAAAATACAGCAAAGTGCCTGCCTAAAAAGGTTCATGGTCAAAGTCTCATAGAAAATCAAAATGTCAAAAAATGTCTAAGTTTCCACTTCTCCCTTATCATTTTAGCGTGTTATTTAGGTGAATGTAGTAAAAAAACTTTAAGTTTCCACTTTTGAAAATTTTAAAAATCTCAAAGAAATTCCAAGTCCTCACTTCTCCCTTGTCATTTTAGTATGTCAATTAGGTGAAGGTGATCAAAACTTCATAGAATTCAAATTCTTCACTTTTGATCCCGAGTTGACTAAAATGAAAAAATATTTGCCAGCGGTCTCGTAATATTGCCTAGAATGCCATAACCAAATTTCTTTTCGACCCATTGACCCTTTTTGCTCAAAACTCGAGACCGAGTGAACGAAATTAAAAAGATTTTGGTGAGCTTTTCTAGAATATCACCACGAATGACGGTACCAAATTTCAAAATGATATCACTTCAGGAACATGGTCTATCAAAAAAAGTGGGCTGACGACATCCCCACCGCCGCAAAGTGATGTCAATAACCCATCAAACTTTGTTTGGTGAACTAACAAAACCATCCTAACCATTGCGTAGAAGCTCTGGTATAATGTTTTGCTGAATGTGGTTGAAACCTCATGAATTGAAATTTTTAAAAATTTTGTAAGAAAAAAAAATTGTAAGGGAGAATCTTTTTTGGCGATACTTAGTACCAAATGACGAAATTGAATAATTGCCATAACTAAATTTTAGAATGTTACCACACCTTTTCGGTCCACAGACCAAAAATGTATTTTTGGGCTTTTTGTCCAAAACTCGGACCTGAACAATTTTTGGCAAGTACTTCCAAAATATTGCCCCGGATGCTGGTGTTTGTTTGATGGACTAAACACTCAAAAACATCACCCATTAAGTGGTCAATATATATGTAGGGTTGGAAGTTGTGATCATATAGGTTTTCAAAAGAAAGGTGAAAACTGTAATTTTCTCTGCAGATATTATTTAAGATACAGTATCAATCCACAAAACATTACTGAGCAAATTAATATTATTACTTGTATCGCCATTTGAGTTTGTGCATGGTATGTTTTCACATACTAAAATATCATTGAATGGTTCAACTTGTAGCTCTTGATTCTAAGTAGAAGCAGAAAATTATAAAACAGAGTATATAATTGAAAATCGTTTAGTGCTCATAATAAAAACAAATAATTATCATCCTTTTTGGCGTAGTATTTGAGTAAAGCAATGTAGTTATGCTGAAAAACTACTCATTCTCAGGGATTATTTGTTTTTATATTGAACACCTTTCTTGATACTATCAATATTTATTTTAACTCCAGATACACAACCAATAATAGGAAATAGAATATCAAGTACTAATAACCAAAATCTGTAAACAAATATGTGCCATGAATGATCCATTGAACACTCACCAGCCAAATAAAAAACGCCCCTGTCAAATAAACGCTCGCCTCCAAAAATGTTTATTTTTTAATAAATGTTTCCCTTAAAAATAAATAAATAAATGTTTGGATATGCACGGAACAGTGTGCTTGCAGGGAAAGCTTCTTAAATAAACAATGAGAATGTAGATATTTTACGAACATTTGTAGTGCTAATAACCTTCTTTGGAAAATTATTTAAAGAAAAAAAGCTTTTGCAACAAAAATTTTGATTTTTTTCATAAACTCCTGTCAATTAAACGCCCCAGCTGAATAAACACCCCACAAAACAAAACCCTGGTGTTTATTCTATCCTTTACGGTAACTACAATTACCTTTTCGTTATGATATTCAATTGGTTCTTCTTTTAAATGATTTTCATTAATTGATTCCTCTAGTTTTACTATTATTTCACTTTCGTCCAATGGTTTCTACAATCAAATCAGATAGCATATAAGTACTATTCAACATACAAGTAAATTATTTTCTAAAATAGTAGAATCACTATGTACATTTAACTTCGATCAGTATTAAAATTATGATCTGTTAATAATACTAACCCATCAAACCTGAATATAATTACTAGACAGCTAAAACACATTTCACCACATGTGAAATCCAGCAGTTATTATTCAGGATTTCTCAGTGGTTGAAATATGAGAAAATAATGACTGCTAAACACTATAAATAAAGGTTATTGCCTAATGTTAGGAAAATATTGCAATAAGTTATTGCATCATATTACACAACTTAATAGGCTAATTTACCTGTTTGTGCAGGCTGAATCCAGAAACTGAGAAAGAAATCAGAGATAATCGGAATGCGTTCATCATTTTAGCACAAACGATGGAATCTGGAAAGACCAAATCACAACTGGCCTGCTAGTTTACTATCTACAGACAAGTGTACTACTTTAATATCCTAAATTTCATCGGTTTTGTTTCATTAAATAGTCAGTCACGAGTTTCTTTTAATAAAGAAAAAAAAATCTGTTAAAATTAAAGAATCACTAGAGCAATGCAATAAAAAAATACATTTACTTTTCCCTTATTAAAAACAAATCTCCTCTGTAGTATTTTATATTTTCATTACATTTCTAATTCACATATGGGAGCGATTAATACAAAAAATAAATTTTGCTGGGTTGATATATATATATATAGCTATGGATAAAAGTACTATAAAAAGAAGTTGTGTTGTGTAGTACCTCTGGCTTTCACATCGAAAATAACGTGCTATAGTGATATATAAAAGCATCTGTTGCTCCATACATACATTGAAAAACTTGTTACTATGCACTGATAAAAAAGAATACAATTTTTGTTGTGATATCCAGCATATGTGTGTCGATTATATATATTATATACATCCCAAAACTTGTTCACATGTTACAGAGATACGTATCGATAAAGTATAAATCTTTGGTAGTTATAACTGTTATAGCTATAACTTATTGACATAACACAATTTTATGCAGTTTCATTTTGTTATTGTGTGAATAAATTGGTTTCTTCAGCACGATGTAAAGTAACAAATACATTTCTCAGTTGTTGACTCAGTACTCTTCTCTGTACATTTCCTTTTTGAGATAATGATGAGAGAAGTAACAAAACAACAAAGCTGTAATGATAAAACTAAGTCTTAAGACTAGACATAAGTAGTTTAGATTTA
>JAULBZ010006661.1:0-12170 GCA_032360805.1 Neoturris breviconis | reverse complement strand
TCTAAGAAGCCATTACATTGTTGCATTGAATTCTGCTGTTTGTTGTCAAAACAAATCAAAACAATGTCCTGTTTTCTAACCCGCTTGTCTTGAACATGGTTCGCAGAAGGTATACTGCGCTTCCGCACTTGGCAATTATAGCGCACCCTGGCCGCCACTTATTAAGTTGCGCCACAAGTTCTTAACGCGCGCCACTACTTAATAAGTCGCGCCACCACTTACGAATAAGGCGCGGCGACACTTATTAAGGTGCGTCGCTACTTAAGTTGTGCCGCCACTTACGAATAAGGCGCGGCGCGACTTACAATAGAATATCGCATCTTATTTTTGAACACGTCATTTTGTCACTCTGTTATGAAACATTCAATATGGCTTTGAAATTCTGTCAAAATATAATTTAAGCCATCGTTATTGCACCGTCTATATAAACCAAGTTTTCTAAAAATATGATGAAGCTGTCTTTTTCCTACATCAATGGTGGTGGCGCGCGCGACTTGATAAGTGGCGTCACGACTTATGTAAATGTGGCGGCAACATGTCACTATTGAGCCACCGTAAGTTTGTTAATGTATGCTGACACTACTTTTTTCAGCATGCCTTATTTTTAGGTGAGTTTATTTATTTCATGGGTACTCTCAAATCTCAAAATTGACGAAATGAAAAATATTGTGAAAATCTTTAAAATCGATTAGAATGTTGATACAACATATATTTTTCTTCTCAAAAAAACAGAACAATTTCTTTGAAAATCGATCTTTTTTTGACAATGAAATGAAGAAATTTGGCAGAGTCTCTTTAGGATTGAATACCATGTGGCAAGAGCCAAAAGAAGGTAGAAATTGACGCAACACGTGATGACAACAATGTCTACCAATAGAAAGATGTCCTCTTTTGGCTTTCACCAAAACTTTCTCGGCAACTGTCTGAAAAATAAATCTACAAAGAAGAGTACAGTCAACAACCCTGCATTGGTTGAAGAAATAAGCTTGTTGACAAAACACTCTTCCACATAGTTTTATTTTTGTAGTTTCATACATGTGTCCATTCAAAGCAGCCAAATGTAATGGTGATCTCCCTCTATCATCGGTAGAATTAATCATTCCAGCTTCAGCTTTACCAATAGATAAAACACATTCCAACTGTCCAGTTTCAGCAGCATTATGTAACGGTGTCTTTTCTTCATGATCACCAACATCTACTACAGCATGATTGTTCAATAATAAGTCAACAGCCTGTTAAAAGAAAGTAACTTTTGAAGTTATTTAGTGAGCATTTATTTCGACCTAGTTTCCAGTCCCTTGGAGATATTTGAACAATTTAATGGCCATTTTATATTTTTAACTATTATCCAGTCCCTTTGAGATATGACGAATATGAGAATATGGAAGAGAATATGGTTGCATAAATCAGTTTGCAACACCCAATTAATACGTCAACACAGTAGAAAAAGCTGCTTGACAATAACAGGTTTTTATGTCAAAGTTTGTTACTTGTTAAAACGGTTATTGTTAATCATGACGAAAGGGTGACTGGCAAAAAGAGTCCTCCAAGCAAAACTAGAGCAGAAAAATAAATTTATAAATCAATTTCAGGAGAGCAGCTCTGGCATCACCAGAGCTGCCTAAAGATTGATTCCAATTAGGCAAAACATTCTGTGCGTAAGCCAAAAGAAGACGTTCCATTGGTAGAAATTGACAACACACATCGTGTGATTTCAATTTTTATCAATGGATTGTCTTCTTTTGGCTTATGCACAGAATTTTCCACCTAATGGAATTCCACCTTTATTAATATCTGTGTAGGAGTGCAAAATTGCTCGATCAGCATTTTTCTTCATTGTTATTATTTCTGCATATTTAAAACATGAGTCTCCATTTATAAATATCAACAACTGAAATGAAGATACTAACCTTTGAATCACCAATTGAAGCCGCATAATGAAACGGTGTTCTATAATCCTTATCAGTTGTATCAATCAACTTAGCACCTCCATTGTCTAACAGTATAACTAACGTATCATAATGCTTTTCTTCAATTGCAACATGTAACACTGACTTGTTACTAGCATCTGTTAACTCAATATCTGCACCCTGTTCTAATAAATATTTAACAGAATCATTTTTTCCTTTCCACACAGCACACATTAATGGTGTAAAATTATCTTTATCTCTCACATCTAGCTTTGCCCCACGCCCATGTAGAAATCTGATGGTATCTAGACGACCATATTGGCATGCCCTAAAGTAAAAAAGTAGTCTATATCTACATCTATATATATTTAATAGGGAGCTGTCAGGTGGAATTGACCTTCTCACACTCTCTAAATTTGATTTGATCAGATACATAGTCTATGAGTATAATGAGTATAATGAGGCATCTAGAAATACACAACCAAGACATCTTTTACGAGTTATTTTATTATAGATGGAAAGATAAAATAAGATTTGGAATGTCTTCTTTTGGATTTCATAGCAAATTTTTCACCTAGCAAAACTCATAAAACATCATTTGCGAAACTAGAATTAAATATTATTTAACATTGTATAACCTCATGTAAAAGTAAAACACCACCAATACCTATGTAATGGTGTCATTTGATCATCATCGCGAGCGTTTATCTTAGCGTGACTCAGCACAAGAAATCTAACAACGGCTGTTTGACCACTGATTGCAGCAAGATGCAACGGTGTTTGCTTTGTATCTGTTTTCAGGTTAACATCAGCACCAATTGTTACTAATGTCTTTACTGTTTCTTCATATCCAGCTTGCGCTGCTACATGCAATGCAGTATCCTTTTCATCCGATCCAGCATTTACAAAGTCTCTTTGCACTTTTTCACGCTCAGCTTCTGGAATTGCTTTTAAAGCTAGAATGAAGAAGAACAAAAAATTGGTATTTTTTTTGCAGCAAATATTTTGCACAATAATTACTGCTCGTACATACGCTAGCACAAAATTTTATGAGTGGAGGTCGGCCTTAAGACAATCACACAAGCAAAAAAAAGATGACACAAGATACTGTAAAACGCTTAAGGGTGCCCAATGCGCTTATTTAAGGAGCAGTTATTCATGTGGGGGCACCCAAGCATTTATGGTATGCATCATAAACATCAGTCAAAGTTGAGTAATACCACCACAAGAATAAAATAACAAATGCATCATTCATTACCAATTAGACTATTACGCAGCCGGCAAAAACCTGTTCAAAGTCAGCAAAATAACGTTAGAACCACTTTCTTTGAACATTGTTCTAACCTTATTGTGCTGACTTTGAACAGGTTTTTGCTGGCTGGGTATTAGAATAATAAGTATGTTATGCTCTCAGAGCTGGAAATCATATACCAAATTATAAATAAACAAAATCTTTATCCATACAATAAAGTCTGCGAGGTCGATTGACGAGTAAATGTCAATTATCCCTAGCCATATGTCTATTTAATACTCAGTAACAAAGAGGTAGGTACAAGCATCTTGTATTATCTGTACAGAAAGTAATACTCACCACCTTTAGCAAGAATCACAATCAATCCCCCTGCATCTTCTGCTGCAGCAAAATGGATAGGCCCTTCACCCTCTATATCTTTTGCATTCACATCAGCCCCTTTATTGATCAATAGCTTCGTGACTTCTTCATCGCCACCAAGCATTGCCATATGGAGTGGTGTTGCCTAAACAAGAAAAACAGGCTTCCAAAAAATGAGTGACAATTTGTGAGTATTTGTGTGGTGCAAAGGCTATGTGGGCAAGATTGACCTAAATTTCATTTTAAATCTCAAGGTAAAGAAGCCAGGGAGTTAAGCACTCCTTCACAGTTGATGTTTGGCAGTGATTAAAAGACTTGTATTTTTAATAACCTACCTGTCCATTATCTGTAGCATTTACTTGTACATCTGGTAGATTCAATAATAATCTACATATCTTTGTATTTCCACGACGAGCTGCAAAATGAAGTGCAGTTGTACCATATTTATTCTTTATTGTAGCACCCGCTCCTTTCTGAATTAAAAGTTCTGCACTTAATTTCATGTTGTATCTGAAAAATAAAATTAAAACATTTGGGGTGTTGATTTAAAAAATAATAATTTTGTCTGATTTTATTTACAAAAATGTCCAAATTTCTATCAATTTTGATGACGTCACAAACCAAAACGATTGAATTTAACGATGTTCAGATTGTTGACTGATGACTGGTGCTTATTTCAGAACCTGGGATTAATTAGGCTATATGCATACGAGCTAATATGAATAGACTATATGCATAAAGCATTATATATATGATATATACATAAGGCTGTATGCATAAGTATGCATAGATTATACGTATAGACAATACAATTGTGTTCTATGCTTTTAATGTGTAAAAGAAACCAAGTATTAAATTAAGACTTGTTTCTATCATCTGTTAAAATTTAAAAATAAAGAAATACCTGTCCTCAACGACGTTAAGGCGCACTTTTGACAGCAAAATAAACTGTTTTTTAATGTCAAAATTCTTTAGGAAAGCTTCATTTTCGCTTTTTGAAAATATTACTTTCCTAATCTAAATTTTTGAGAAGAATTTAAATATGAAGAAAAAATCGTTTAAAAATGAAGTCATTACTTATGAAATATGACGTCATAGGCTAAAAACTAGTTCTTAATTTGTGCATAAAAAAAAAGTGTTTCACATAAATACCTACGGAATGAGCCTGAAACTATACTAAAAAATACCTACGGAATGAGCCTGAAACTATACTAAAAAATCCCTCCTCCACAGTGATTATTTTGTTCTTATTTCCAACACTGCACGTAAAACATTGCAAAGAAATCAATAAATCATAAGATTGTTTAATTGATCTCTGCAGATTGCAGAAAAATTAAAATAGTATATCTTACTTTGTTGCGAGCAAAAGAGGTGTATTTTCGTCCTCGCCATCAGGATCATTCATACGTGCACCAGATTCTAATAAGAATGCTACAACATTTTTACGATTATACCTTGCAGCTAAATGCAATGCTGTAAAACCTTGTTCATTCATCTGTTCAAGTTCCAATTTAAATTTATCATCTCCCATAGATTCTTTAATAAGTTTTAGTTGATCAATAGATCCATCACTCGCTGCTTGATGCAATAATACATCTTGATCACTAATGGAGCTATGTCCCACTGTACTACCATCATCCTCCAGGTCTCTTAAAGAAGATGCACTTCCTCGGTCTCCTCGTGGATCACTTTCATTATTTTTTAATGGTATGTATTCGGTATCGGTTTCACCAAGATTATTAAATTTTATCATGTTTATATCATATTACACTAAAACATTAAGATAATAATGTATGGAATGAAACCATTCACAATTTCAAAATGTATAGACCCTCAATGGTTATTTTGTGTCTTGTATCCACAGAATACACACAGTTTTAACAAAAACAACCTTTTACACACGAGCCAGGATTCTCAAGGCTTGCGTTAATCTTAATTTTGAAATCATTCATGACCAAGTAACAAAACAAAAATCAATCAAAATTTCAACCCAGGAGAATTGTTTTGCTATTCAGAATTTCTGTAAATGCTCGAATAACCATCTCCTTTCAAATGAGCCACCTTGACTGATTTTATTTGCAAATAAGCACCCCTCTAGAATAATATATATTATATTCGGCATATTATTCTTTATCAAAAACTTACTTGCATTACGCTATATTGAGAGGAGTCACCTAACTATGTTAGAAGTTATTTTTTACACTCATAGTGCTTTATAGAAAACATTTTACCATTTTAATTTCGGTCAATTTGGCTATGAAGTTAGTAAGTACCCCCACCCCTTGGATTGGAAATTATAAATAAGCTTCCCATACCTTTACGATATCCACAACTTAGTCTACACTTGATATATCTCAAATATGCAATATCAAGTATTTTATTTATGAGCATTGACATTCCAGTCCTTGAAATTCACTACGGCAATCGCCTGTGGAAGAGTGCATTTGAACATAATTTTAAGCTAGTCCAACTGAATATTATTTTTAAATGCGCTCCTCCACATGTGATTGCTGTAGTGAATTTTGAAGACTGCATTTACAATAATAATATCATAGGGGTTTTATTTTTGGCAAGTGAATATTTTAGGTGAGCTTTGGATTATCAGAAACATTTGAAAATTAAACGTACGTTTTGAAAACTTATGACATGCAAACAATGACATGTACAGACAGTAGTTCTTTAACAAGGCGTCACAGGTTGTAGAGGTTGTCATCTCATTAATTATAACTTAAAATATAGAAAAATTGTTCTAAAGATGCTGAGATGTAAGAACATACTAGTTGACCAGTAGCTTAATTACAAATTTTTGTGGGAATAAATCTTGGCAGTTTTGCATTTTTTCCGTGAAAATAAATATGTTCGAAAAAAACCTGTTTTTCCTTACCTATGCTAATTTGCTAATCTTGCACATTATCAAAACAGAAAAATGAGGTACAAAAATATTTCTTGACCTCATCTGCTAAAATAATTCCCTGCAAAAAATACTTTTTGGCTTTGTCTACAAAAATAAATCCAAAAATTTCATTTCGTGGCATGGTAACAACTGCAAAAATGTCTCCCCACAAAAATCTAACCCATCATGTCCACCACTATCATTGAGAAACTGAAAATTCTGGAAGTCCTACATTAAGAATATACTGCAGTGGTTTAATTAAGAGCAAATAATCACTGTGAAGGAATATTTTTTGAGCATAGCTTCAGGCTAACAAATTTGAAGATATGCTTGAAAATACTTCCGACCCAGTTTACTCTTATTTTGTTTACTCTAATCATTTAGAGAAAGACTAGGTAGTGAAAACCACAGCTAATTGTTAAGTTTGATCTCCACTAGGCAAATTTGTTCACATGATTTCTGAATGTGAAGACATTACATTGGTTGAAAGTGAGGTCACCTGTTAGGGAATGCAATGGCTTCATTTAGAATTTGTGCAAACGAATTTACAGAGTGAATATCTGTCCGTACAAAATGAAAAGGGGCAATTTCCAACTTCAAACACACATATATAGATGGTCTCATGGTGGTTAATGTTGGAACTTATATCAAGTGATAACAATAAACTGTTATAACAAATTTTACAACCAGTGGCAAAAGAAAGTCGTGCAACAGTTTGAGCTGTAAAATAATTCATTCTCATTGGCGGAAATTAGAGCATATAATTACTATGGGGTGGGGGAGGGAGCTTCAGGTTACAAAGCCTGAAGCTATTGACTGGTTTCTTCAGTACAAAGAAACCAATCCTATGCAATATCGTAAAGGGTGAAACTCTTTTAGGGGTTCATGCAAAGCCTTAGTTATTATTATTTATCATTATAATGATATACTCATAAAATAATATTTACATCCAATGCAAGTAATCATGAAAAATATAACAAAATAGTGAAAACAAAAACAAGCTATAAATGAATCATACATAGTAAGTATATGGAGATCTATTTGAACTTGTATAAATACATAACTCAACTTGTTAATGGTATGGTGCCTATGAAGAATTAAATGAAAAATATAAGGACATGCCATGATGCCCAGTTTTTCTAGGACGGAACAATCATCTCAGGATGATAAATCAAATTTTTGTTTATTAAGATGAGAATCAATATTTCCATAAAATATTGTTTTTGTATTGTTTTAATGATTATAAAGGTATTCCAATTTCATTATTACAAAAATTTATTTTTCTTCATCTTCATTTTTTGGACTTTTATTATCCAGAAATGTATCCAGTAAACATTCTTGTAAAAGCCGTTTTCCACTTCAGAAAATCTTTAGCGGAAAGAGAACGAAAAATGCGCACATGTAGAAAGAAATTATAGACATCCCACTGCTAGAAATTGATATCACACTAATTTCTTTCTACGCATGTGCACTTTCTGTTACGTTTCCGTACTGCAGAAAATTTTCTGAAGTGGAAAACGGCCTTCACAACATTATATAAACGATATAACAAAGTACATAATAAAAAATAATGCATGAAAAGGTTCCACAGGTTGAAATAACTGCCAGTCATCACACAAATTGGCAGAAAAAATCTTTTCTCCACAGTGATATAGCTCGTTTATTAAATGAAAGGATGTGGATAGACTCCAATACCACCCAATGGTCAAAAACTTGTTCAAAGTCCACAGTTAAGATGCTAGCAGACTTTGAAAAAGTTTCGCCCACTGGCCATAAATTGACACAAAGAAAATATGGCAATAGAATTGCAATGTTTTTATTTTTAAAAAACAGGTGCTTTAGCTTTCTCCTTATAAATAATATTAGTGTGAAAGAAAAACTATTTTCCTCTAATAAACAAAATTAAATTTTCAAGATAAATATTTTTTGAAGAAAATTAATAAATTAGTAAAATAATTCTGAGCAGGTTGTAATTTGTGTTTTTATACATTTTTTTAATGACTGATTATGTTTAAAGTCACATAATCACTCTATTTTGGTCAAAATTCCAAATAAATAACAAGAAAGCTTGTAATGTCAGTAACACATTCTGAAAATTTCATTTTTTAAAGACAAATATTGGTAGAGATACAAGTGATTAAAGTTTTGTATTTTTTATGCTAACTCTGTGGCAGCCATATTGTTTGGTCAAACTTCATCACTTCTCTGCATGACTACATGGAGTTGTAGCTAGTTTTTGATAAAATAATTGCTAATTTGACCCCCTTCTTGTTATTTATAAATGCTGAAATTTTCAGGGTGTGATCAGCAATTGTCAATAGTGAACTTGATATAGATTTTAGAATTTTGACAAAATAGGTGTCACATGTTCCTCTAACTGTTAGTTAAAGGAGTATATTTACCAGGTTTCATCTTTTATCAAATTTATTCTGGGTCTAAATGCTGGTTGACTAGACTAGTAATCATGAAAACCCTCTGATTCATATTCCAAATCTTTCAAAATGTTTGCTTCAAACTCACCATCCGCTACTTCAGCAGTTGGGAGTCGAATAGTTGTTATGCAAGCTGCTGCTTTTATAAAAATACCCTCTCCTGATTCCATCAAATCAATCCATATTTTCAGTGGTTTCATAGCTGGTAATTTATCATATGCTGTGATCAATTTTAAAAGTAAACACGCTGTGCTGTTGCTACAATTAGAAACAAAATTCTTAAACTGTGACAGAATTAATACTTGTTTCATACACAGATCTTTGACGTCAAAAACCATTATGTCTAAAAGTGATTGACCAGTGATAATATAGTGAACTGTGTCGTAGAACGTTTGCTTGTTGCACTTAATTACATCATATAGTTTCATTATTTTTAAGCCTTCTCTCAAACTCTTTAACTGTCTCTCTCGTTTTCCTACTAATTTCTCATGAATTAATAGTTGCAAAAGAGCATCCCGATTCTTGGTTGTGGGTTCTTTCGTAATTTCCCACTGTGAGTTATTTAAAATTTGTTCATAAGCAGGACCTTCTTCTGAATTAAATAATGAATTTATTTCCTCATTATTTTTGGCGGAGTCAAGTTCATTAATAAATTTAACTAATGTGGAAGTTCCAGCATTTAATGGTTTATATATGCCTTCGTCTTCTTTATATAAATTCTAGATTTCTCTCCGCCCTCTTTTTTTTTTTCTTCTTTTTTTTTTACCTATGTATTCTTACTCGTCTTTTCATCTCTAACAGACTAGTCTCCCAGACGGTTTGAGCAATCCTGTAATAGGGGAGAAAAGGTAATTTATACCCGTTCTCTAGAGTGCATAATCTCTACACATTTTTAACCTTCCAAGTCCACCTGCAGTTTTGTTTCTTCTCACATAATCTCCGTCTAGTTGATCATTTTTAGATTGTCCGTAGTGTTCACGTAAAATGTTTAATTGACCATTTCGGTCAAGTAAAGAATTTATTTCTGATGGTAAGATTAAATGCGGGAACAATTGGGTTATCATCTTTCAGTGCATTTCTAATTTCAGAAGAGAGATCATCCAGAAAACCATATCCGATTTTTTGCAAATAATTGTTAACGATTTCTTGGGGTTCTTGTTCGTTTGCTAACACACAGTCTCGTAAGTTACGACCCAGGTCATTTCTTTCAACTCTGATTCTTAAAAAGGTACAGCCTTGTTAAAATACTTAAAACTGGTATCAATATTTCTTTGATCTTTCAGTTCCCCTTTAATTTCGTCTAAGCGATTCAACAAACGGTCTAGTTTAGCAGTAACAGAGCAGTACAACAGTGTGCTACTTTGTAAAAACTTTGAAAAAATGTTTATGGGAGCTAGGACTTCGGCAAGTAACAACGTTAACAAAATATCTGGCCCTATCAATAAATCTCGTACCCCCTTTTCTTCGGCGTCTTTTTTATCTAAATAAATTGCATTTAAAGCATCAATCAATGGTTCGAATCTGGAAATAACTCTAGCGCAGGATTCACCATGGGTAAGCCAGCGCGTAACAACAGCTTTAATTATTTTCATAGGCTTCAACTCGTGTTCCACTTGTGCATTTTCAAAAACAGCTTGTTTTATTGTGCTAAACTTAAATGCCTTCCACAATGAAATAAGAAGGGCATCTAATTCTTTAAGCTTGGGGTACTTTGGAATAAGATGGACTAAGCACATTTTAATCTGTGATTGCGATAGTTAAGGTACAGGGAATGAAGAGAGCTGTGGCGTATCAACCTTTGTAACCCTTTGCGTTCTCCACTCATTGCGTTTGTGCCATCGAGTCCTGAAAACCTGGTAAAAGCCCTATCTATCGCCTTTTCTGTCAAGCTGCATTATTGTATCGTGAAGGTCGATAGCTTTTTTCTATACTGTGAATTTTACCATGCCCCATGCGGTACAGTAGCTTGCATTTTTAAGTGCATTTTCAAGATGAAAAGAAAGTCCCTCGTCGTCCATTTCAAAAGCCATGAATTTGATGATATCTTCAAAATTTTGCTTATCGGCCCACTTTTTCTTTGCCATAAAGTAAACAGTCTTTCTTAGTTTTTTAACTAATTTTCTATTTCTTTTTTTATCGACAGCGCTCTTATTTTCTATACCACATTCAAACTGCCGAATTACGTTTCCTTTTAAAAGAATAGATTTTAACTCCTTTTTACTTTTTAAACTTTTGAAATGTTTGCTAGATTTTTCGTGGTCTTGAAAAATACCCCAGGATGCTCATCGTGTTTTCGTGGCAAAGTTTTCCAAAACTCGTCACTAAAATTTGAATATTCCTCACAAGTTTTGCAAAACCAACCTTCCTTAGAGGCACTATAATAAGCTCATGTATATGCCTTTTTCCATTTTACCATGAATTGTAATTTATTTGATCAGTCATCAAATTTTGAGCTATCTATTGATTTTTTTAAAAACTGGTTTTGAGATTTGATCATCGTCAACATTGGCGGGGGTGGCGATGGCGTTGACACTAATTTTTCGGCGGAGATTCTTTGTGATGTTGAAGGTTCTGTAGGATCGAGCGGAGAAGTAAGCTGAAAAATAAGTGATTGGATGGGCATTTCTGGTTCTGGTAATGTTGTTGTTTTTCTATTTAATGGTCGGAAAAAAGATTCTAAAGTGTTTTTTGCTTGGATTTTTGGTGGGGGGATTTGTAGGTCTCTATTTATTCGAGAAGATGCATACGTTTTTGAAGCTTTGTTATGGCTTTTCCCTGATGTCTTTGGTCTACCACGGCGCCCACTCATTTCTATGGATGTATGCCTAAAGACAAGCCAAGAAAAAAGCTTGAATCAAGATCTAATTCTAATTTGAATTTTGTTCACACAAATTACTTTTTTTGATAAACTATTACATAGATAACTACAACTTCGAGCCTAGCCCCTCTTCTTTCTCGAACTATTTCAAGAGAGAAGAAGCGTTGTTGTCGAGGTTGAGTTAATAATTAACTATGGCCACACTACAAATAAATTCCCAAAACGTTGCCGCGACAACAAATTAGTTTAGCTGTATTAATAAACCCAACTTTGTTCCCATGCTTCTTGTTTCTTTAAGACTTTTTTACACTTTTAACCCATTTCATAGAAACTAATTATTCATCCAATGAAAGTCTTTTTGTATTAAAAATATATTCTGTTTGTTTTATACACAAACAAGATCAGCAAGATCGTATAAACAATATTTCGGCTGCAGTTTGTTTAGGTTGAGGAATGGATATTATGGTAAAGTTTTGAGACGATTTGTGATGATTTGTTAGGGTCA
>JAULBZ010006660.1:0-12171 GCA_032360805.1 Neoturris breviconis | reverse complement strand
TAATTTGGCGGTTTTGGGCAAAAACCGCCAAATCCGCCAAATTTTCTTCCCGCCAAAATTTCTTCCCTTAAGGTATGCTTTGTTATAACTTAACCCAGTCGGCAAATACCTGTTCAAAGTCAGCAAAATAACGTTCAAAGAACGTTGTTCTAACGCTATTTTGCTGACTTTGAACTGGTTTTTACCGGTTGGGAATGAAATAAGATATATGCTTTTAATGTTTCAAAGACATCAAATCTTTTTAAATTAAATCAAGACTTGCTTATGGTCAACATGTATACTATATGTATACAGGCTACATGCATACCGAATATATGTAAATAGGCTATATAGGCTATATAGGCTATACATAACACATACTATTTGCTTTTACTATAGTACGTGTTTTTTTATTGCTTGAAGAAACTATGCCCTTTCGTATTTTATTTATAAAATATCATGTGTTGTTAAAATTAGAAATACAGAGACGCTGGACAACAAAAGAAAATAGAAGCTTTCCAAAATCAAAATAGTGGCTTCAATTCCTAAAATTCTAAAAATTATTTACACTGATTTACATCTTCAAAAATCGAGTAAGAAGTTTCCCCAAAATATAAAATTGATTTCGACAAAAGATCAAAAGGTCAAAGTCTCAGAAAAGTCCTCTTTCAAAAACTTCGAAATTTGATTTTTATAAACAGGGAAACTCAGACCTGAGAGGACAAAATCGGAACATTTTTGGTGAGTCCTTGCAAAATATTGCCTTGCATGCTGGCGTCAAAAGTGGGACACTGCCAACACTGACGCCGCAAAGTCATAGCTAATGTCAATCCAAACGTTGTTTGGCAGGCTAATAATACATTAGGTAAATTAGCTTTCCAAAATTTTCGGTGGTGCAAATTTTTGGCAAAATATTTTGCAAAATTTGTTCGGTCGAAATTCTAAAATTATATGATGCAACTGAAAATTATACTCAAAAAACAGATTTCAGGTTCAAGAGTTATATTCAGATGCGGTAATCAGATAAATGTATCTGATCAATATGCATAGTGGGCAAAAAATTGTTTAACGTCTGCAGTAAAGATGCCAGAAAAACGTTGGAAACAATGTTCTAGTGCATATACTGCAGACTTTGAACAAGTTATTGCCCATTAAGTGTGTTACCTTACCAATAGTTTTATAATACTACCAATATCTTTCTTTATATTAAAATGCTTCTCAAGAAGTTCAGTCACCACTCTCTCATCAGTTAGATCCTGTATTAAGAATAAGAAAAATAATTCTGCTTCACTGCAGCTTGAAAATGTTGAACTGCTTTATTTATTTAGTCTTAAGGTTGATTTCCACTAGGAGGAAAATTTGCTGCGAAAGCAAAATAGAATGTCTTCTTTGGGCTTGCGCAGAATGATGCAGAATTGAATGATATTCTTGGGGAGATCCTAGCAAAACAGATGCTTGTAGCAAACTCAATTAATATGGGTAATCACGAAACACAAGGACCTCTTAGAACTTTAATTACAGAAATTAGAGAAAATGGAAATACACAAATCAAAATTTACAAACAAATGCTCGACGCTGTCTCCCAGAATTCAACAAATATAGCAAACATTGTATCATCTAGCATCAAAGAAGTTCAATAACTTGATGCATCAAGAGCTAAAATTAGAACATAATCCAAATTTTATGATAATTCATGATATTCCTAGTTCTCTCATTAGTTTTTAATGTTTTCCGTATATCATTTTCTATCTTCAAGAATTGAGGAGGAAGCTTCCTCAAAATACAAAATGGATGCCAACAAAGATTCATGGTCAAAGTCTCATAGAAAAACATTTTTAAAAACTTCTTCTAAGTCCACTCATGAATAGAAATTAAATTTTCGAACTCTCCAATTTTGAAAAAAATCCCTTTTTTGCTGATACTCGGTCCCGAGTTGATGAAATTAAAGAAGAAATTGCCAGCAGTCTCGTAATATTGCACAGAATGCCGATGACAATTTTCAAGATGGTACATTGGACTTGGACTGGAAATACAATTTGGACCCTTTTTGCTTCAATACCGAGTTAACAAAATCGAAATATTTTTGGCTAGTCCTTCTAAAATACTTTAAGGGTAATTTTTATGGGATTAAATATCGCAGATTGGAGAAAGTGAAAAATTTAGGCATTTTGGGGAATTTATTTTCGCAGTTTCGTTGATTTAATTTCGTGCCTGAGGCAAACCTGAGGCAAACTTGGATATTTTTTTTAACATTACCGTCCTAATATTAAATACACTCCTATGAAGAGTTTATTTAACTGGCAAATTTATTCCTGCAAAAATTTCCCCTCAAAGTATTCCCTCGCATGCTGGTATCAAATTTCAAAATGGTAGCACTACGGGAACATGGTCTATTAAGAAAAACAGGCTGCCGCTGCCGCCGCCACCACAAAGTGAAAAAGCTTCACCAGAATACGAAATGGATGCCAAAATAGATCCATGGTCAAAGTGTCACAGAAAAGCCATTTAATGTTGAGATATGATATTTTAGCGGACAATCCCTTTAAAAATGTTCTAAATTTTTGAAAAAAAAACTTTCTAGGAGGTTTTGACATTTATGAAAATGAAAAGTGATAGCTTATTCAAACATAGCCTATCCGTTTGGTGAGCTAAAAAAATATTTTAAAAATATACAAAAGTAAACCCGAAGTCGAACTGTAAAATTCTCACAAACTCAAAATTGCAATTTTGAGAACACTTGAGTTGCAAGGTATACACCAACTAACGTTTGATAGAGTTAAATGAAATCTACTTGATTAAAATATAAATTTGTTGCTAGATCTGTAATGGCATATAGATAACAGATAATAATTATTAATAGAAGGCATTGTCTTTTCAGATGTAACACTAAGGCCTTTATCAATAAGCTTCTCCAATATCCTTAAGGTGTTCATTTTCATTGTACCCACAAGTTCTGCTAACATCATAACAATAATAGATGTGCACTCCAATGCGTGGTCCCCCAGAACGCAATTCAAAAGTGGCAATCTTGTAACCATTTCTGGCAGTTTTAGTCTAACATAACTTCAACACACCTTTACATGTTTATCCCATCTTTTTTTAAACGTAGAACAATAAAATGTATCCGGAAGAAGTAGAACATCTCTAAACAAATGAACAATTAAAATTTACCATGGTAGCTATATCCACAATAACAAATTTCTATGAAATCAACCGTATTCAATCTGCAAGATTTAATGTTAAGAAACAAACTTATTCTAAGATATTTCAGTGTCGGTAATTAGAACAAATAATCACTGTCATTTCAGTGGTCAAACTAGAGGAGAGATTTTGGAGCATTGATTATGGCAAGATAGCTTGAAGAAATGCTAAAAAATCCCTCGTCAAGTGTGATTATTTGTTCTTATTTCAAGCACTATCATTTTATATTTCAACCCAAGCAGTCCTTTTCATGGATGAACAAATAAAATAAATTTTTGTCGTTTTTAGTATTAAGAGTTTCCAAGACATTTTTTTTTTTAGAAAATTTCACAAATTTTGTGCGTTTTCGCAAAATTAAATGCTCGTGAAAAATCTGTTATTTGCCGCTTCGTGAAATTAATTTCTCGCAAAAAAATTTTTTCCGACATTTAAATATCACCATTTTAGTTGCTAAGGGTTGAGGCTGAGATTTAGTTTAAATATTTCATCTATTTTATAAAATATTTTTTCAAGATTTTATATTACACAAGAAAAAAGCAGATTTTCATATAAACATTGTTTTCACCAGATGTAATTGCAGATGACGAAGTTTAAGTAAAATGCATATTATATATAATAGTACATAGATATAATTCTGTATACTTCCTTTGTATTTGTCGACCTACTATCGTCTCATCTTACCCCTATTCATCATGTAGAAACAATGATACTACCAAGAGTTTCCCAGCAGGCACATGGATAAACGAAGTTACAAAGTTGGAATGTCATTTGATCAAGACTGTGTTGGGACTCTTCTGACAATTTAGCAAGCAAATATATAATTCGCAAAATTAAATTCTCGCGAAAATCTTCTTTTTTGTGACTCACAATATTAAATTCTCGTGAAAATTTCTTCCTTTAGAGTAATTTACATAAATAGTGCTTGTGCTTGTGGAAAACTGAAAAATCCACAAAAAATTAATGTCTGCAAAAATCGAGGCATAACAGATTTCATATTAATTTTACTATTTTAGACTTGAAAAGTCACACACCGTACCTGAAAAGATCTAAATATTTTGAGAATGAGTAAGAAGGGAATGTAAGAATTGATCGGTGAGAATATCTAGATTTGACTCGCTTTTCTAATAATTCCACCACATCCAGCCGACAAGTTATACCAATAACACATATTGGATTCTGACGACTTTGTGCAATATCAAATAAATTGTATAGCAACGATTGGTTCTTGTGACTAGTGAAGCAATCAAATTCATCCATGACTATAACGATTGACTTTGATTCACCAGCATCTAAATAGATTGAAAGAGAGATAGGAGCAAATAGGAGCAAATAATCACTGTGGAGGCATGTTTTTTGAACATAGCCTACAAAGCCTGATGCTATGCTCAAAAATCATTCATCCACAGTGACTATTCATTCCTATATTCAACACTGTAAGGACTGAAGCAGATATGCAACTGTCAACACCATACATAAATTAGGAAATATGGGCAAATAATTACTGTGGAGGAGCAATTTTTGAACATAGCTTCAGGTTACAAAGCCTGAAACTGTGCTCAAAATCCTCCTTCACAGAGATTATTTAATCTTATTACGACCACTGATAATATGAATTCGAACACCAATCATTGATTGACACACAAACTCTGCACAAGCCACATAAAGTTACACCTTCTCACATCAACTTATATTCAAATTATTTAACTGCATAAAAAAAACACATGACTAGACTCGCATATCATTTTTAAGCAAAATCCCAATCACCAAATTATAGTTAAGAAAGCTCAGTCCACCTTCTTTTCTTATTACCACATACCATTTTATTGTGTTGTATTTTTTTGTACCCTCAAAATATCTGACCCGCTAATCCTATTAGGCCCAAACTTTTCACGTTATTTGAATTTGAAACCTGCTGAATAAAGAGTTTCCAAAAAAATATCTCCAAACAGACCCAGGATCACTTTTGGCCATCGGAACCAAAAATTAAAAAAATAATCTTTAAATACGGTATTATTTTGGTCTACAAGGCATTATAATGGCTTTTTACTGTGTATAGTTAAAAAATCATTATAATTAGCAAAATAACAAAATAATTAATTATTCTAGCTAAATTTCGTTTTTTCGCATTTTCACGTACTGTGGTAGAATACTTAGATTCTGCAAAAAATGATGACGTATGCAAATTTTTATTACATTTTCAGATATCATAGAGTCTGGTGACTAAAAATGATATCTCAAAAATTTGACTAATGACGCAATACTGTATTTTCATGGTTTTAAAGGCTAAATATTATAAACAAAAAATTCACCTTGTTTCAATGCATCTAATATGAAAGCAAGATTATCTGAAAATGAACCCTACAAGAAGGATAAAAGCTGATGCATACATATTAGTCACTGCTTCAAAGAAGCCAACAATCTCTGTTCAATCAGGGAAGAGTAGACAAATCCACAAGCTCTAATATACATTACGGGAACAAATCTTTGTGGTTATTAAATATTAATTTTGTGGGGTTGATTATAGAATTTAAATTTCATAAATTTCCAGAGTGTTAACTAGGGTCTATCATACAGCATTATAAGGAGTTTTCCCAGTGGAAAATGACCATACCATTTCCCAATTTCAACGATTTTCTGCATTTTTATACTGTTTTTCTTTAGTTTTACATAAAATTCTTCCAATTTGTTACCAAAATGCAGTTTTTCCAAAAATATTATTCTTGACAGTTATTAACTTAAAATTTTTCAACAAAGCATATCTGGAATTTTTTGCAAACCACAAAATTTAGTTCTCACGAAAATTAGTTCCCTTATTAAGGTAGATCTGTAAAAGAACAAACCATCAAATCAATAAGTAGTCCAGATAGAAGTTAGTTCTACCGAAGCAAATAAGTCTTATATATTTTATGATGACTAAAACTGCACTAAAGCTCCATGAATAAATGTTATATAGTAAATAAACATACAAACACTCTATCACCAATGACATTTTCAAGTTCTAACTGCCTAGCCATATCTTGCAAAGCTGATTTATCATCAGTGTGAATGATACCTAAATTCATAATAAACAAACATATACTAACAGGTGGTCTTTCAATACATTCAGTTCTAAAAATGCTTGTTTCACGGGGACGGATTTACAGTTAGTTGAACGCTGAAAGAAACCGATCAATTCCAACTCATTATTGTAGTTTTAGTAATCTTATAAATCTACCAAAATAGTATAGTGTTCGAAATAAGAGCAAATAATCACTATAGATGACCGATTTTTGAGCATAGTCTCAGACTAGAGAGTCAAAAGTAAAGCTCAAAAATTCTTCATCCACAAAAATTATTTATTCTTATTTTGAACACTGTAGTAACCTATGATATATACCTATGTTTGTTTAGCCAAATCTATGCATACTCATACTCTGCACAAAAAGAAAGTTTTTGTATTACAATGCAACAAATGTCTCGTTTTCATGTATTTGTGAAAAGGTCTATTAGCTTGTGTGATTTCTTCAGTTTTTGCTGGAATTTGATTGTACATAAATGCACATGCATGCAATGTAAATATTAAAATACTGAAATTTTCAAATACTGAGTTATGGATGTTGGTGTGATATTGAATTGAGGTCTATAATGTGTATGAACATGGAATGTAGTGGCTAAGATATGAGCAATGACCACTGCAGAAGAGCTACAAAGCCTGAGGCTATGCTCAAAATACCATCCAACACTGAGATTATTTACTCTTGTTTCGACTGGGAATGGATTTTAGAAAAAGTGAGTTTCGGCCATTATAATTATGTTATTCACACACCAGCGCCCAATATAGATAAGAAGAACTGATAGAGAGGTCATCATTCTTACTTACCATTTAGGTAAACATGAACATGATTATCTTTTGATTCTGTTGCCAATTCAGAGAGAACTTTGTAAACAAGCTATGGTCAAATGAAGAAAATTCACATTCCCAACCGGCAAAAACTTGTTCTTAGTCAGGAAAATAACATTATACTAACGTTCTGTGAACATTGTTCTAATGTTATTTTACTGACTTTGAACAGGTTTTTGCCGGCTGTTTTGATGCAAATAATACAAAATAACCACTGCAGGAGAGCAGCGATAATTTAGCACAGCTTCGGGCCAGTCAAAACTTCAGGGTTGCCATTGCCGCGGTCAAATCTTCATACTGCCTATGTATGCCTATCCAGCTCACAAAGTTAGTATGCAGGGTGCAACAAATCATTTTATAGCCCCGTACGATAAAGTACACAAAGTTCTTATTCAATGTACGTTAAACTTTCAACGTTTTTCTGATCTATTCTGAACGTACACAATTTTCAATTGTGTACATATGAAACTTAAGTAATTGTGTACTGTACGTATATTTACAAAGTGATGTTCGTGTTGTTCTGTAATCTCAAGCATTTATATTAACTCACAAAAACGTTGATCTCCATCGCAGATATAAAATAACCCATTACAATAATTTTTCTTTTTAAATCTAAAAACTTCCCTTAAGTCTGCAGTAAAGATGCTAGAACAATGTCGGACGACGGTGTTCTAGCATCTTTACTGGTAACTTTGAACAAGTCTTTGCTCACGGTTAGTTATTCTTTGTTATCATAATGAAAAGCACACGTGTTTACCAGTTTTAATAAAATAGGATGCGAAAACAAAATGTCTGGACGTATCTATTCAAAATAGAATGTTTATTTCATGGTTATAACACAATAGGTTTTGCAGATTTTGCTAAAATCCAAAATTAAATTCCCGCAAAAATTACTTAAGATTCTCATTCGCAAAATTGAATTCCCACAAAATTATTTAAAGGAGAACTAAGGTCAAAAATCTTCTGCCGTTTATTTCTTAGATTAAAGCCATACAATGATTGTTGCAGAGAAAAAAAATGTCATATTGTCACTACTTTGTCCATAATTGACACACGAAGTGACCTATGGCGGTCGTAATTTGCCTGCTTTTTTATTCAGTTACCGTAAAGTTTAAACTATAACGTGAGGTCACATGTGCTACTTCTGTAACCATGCTATATAGTAGCCGTGAAATGATGAGAGCTTTGATAGCAAAGAAGAGAACTCTGCAAGATAGAAAACGTCAACTGCTCTAAGTGTGATGGCCGATGTATATCAATAATCGCTTTTGCCAAAAATTTGTCATGACAAGACAAGATACAAACAAGGTTCCAGAAGATTTGTTCGAAGGTTGTGAATTTTTATTTCAAACCTTCTTTCTTTGTACAGAGTACTACATCCAGAAATTTACTTTTTATCATTTTACTCACATAAAACCATAATAAATCCTTTACTAACGTTTACTATATATAATATAGCTAATGTCAATGTGTATCCCTAAATTTGCATGGATTCAATTTTGCATGCTCAAGCTTGCACGAATTTCAGATTGCACAAATTTCAAACTGATTATAATATTCATTCTTAAAAACACAAAGTAGCTATAGAAAACCTAAATCTAATAGATCTGTAAAAATCTAAGACATACGAACTGATGTAAAATGATTCTTTAATTTTTGCTTATCTTTTTTTTTTACCAATTTTTATAAGGAACCATCTCCAAAATTCGTTTCAGGAAGCAGATATTTTGGCAAATTAAAATCAATAAATTTGGGATAACTTGATATATGATGGAGAGTGTTAAGTCAACGAGCTTGCAATTGATTGAAAACTAATCAATTGCAAGACCATTGATTCAGCACACTTCCATGCAATCAAATTTTGGAGATGGTCCCTAATTTATAGCAATTTATTTGGATGAACTATCCAAACTAGAGTTGAAGTACTGTGGTTATTCATTTACGTTTCTACTGTATCTTTTTTTGGCACTTCTCCTTTAAAAAAGGGGCAAAATAAAGGAATCGGGGCAATTGCATACATACTTTAGACTTTCCACTACCACGAGGTCCAATAATCAGTACTGAGTTGCTCTCACCAAATAGTATACACTGGTTTACCACATCTTTCAGCTGCCTATAAATGAAGTACACATATGGTAAAAATAAATAGCAGGGGTATAACTGCTAGTCATCACTGTGGGGAAAAGATTTTTCAAAAGATTTAGTAGTGAGCATATGACGCCAAAACAATATTGAAATAACGCCAGAACGATGTTGACTTTGTTCCAACGTCATGTGCATGCAAGGTATTTTAAATTATACAGCTCTCTAAATCCAAAGCAAAATTTTGCAGACCTAAGCCTAAATTTAGGTTGGCATAGTTCATATTATATCTATCTCGTTTTTTGGTTAAAATGACTTGGAAATCAATAGTTCGTCTTATATATGTTCCGTTTTCTTTGTTAAAGTGACTTGAAAATCGCTAGTCCGTCTTATGTATATGTCTTGTTTTATTTGCTAAAATTATTTAGAAATCTTTAATTTGATTCATAATTCTCCCGTTATCTTGCGGAAATAATGCCATCGGCAACAATTTTGTCTGCTAATGCTCCCATCTAGCAAATCTAGAAGATTTTGGCTATGTTGAATAAAGATCATTTGAGGCTAACCTAAGTAACCTGTCACAACAAGGCAGAAGACTAGGCAAATATATATTCAAGTCGATGTAGGAGTAAATAATCACTGTGGAGGAGGGATATTATAGCATTGCTTCAGACTTTATAGCCCAAGGCTATGCTCAACAATCACTCCTCCACAGTGCTTATTTGCTATTATTGAAAACACCGATATTAATCATGAAATTGTTTAATTTCTTCAACAGCATTTATACCGCATACTGTTAGAGGGGTTGAAATAATTTCCGGTTATAACTATGGAGGAGAGATTTTTCAGAATATTTTCAGCCAATTTGAATATATATATATATAAACCTCTGTTCATCCACCATAAACTCTGGCAGAAAGAATCCATTGTTTAGTGTAAATAATCTCTCTTTCAAACAAGTGCGTGCAATAATAGGACATTGAAGATTATTATCACAACATGGTTGACTCTCATCATATTCAACTGCAGGTTTGATAGCGGTTGATTTTCTTGTGGATTTTCTTGATTTCTTTGAAGGCATATTAAATAATAACTGGAATTAAGAACGTTTATAACATACCAGTGGTTGAAATATGAGTAAATAATCACCGTGAGGAGAAGAGATTTTTGAGCATAGTAGCTTCAGGCTTTGTTAACCTGAAGCTATGTTCAATCATAGGTATGGCATCATTGAAAAAAAAGGATTTGGACATAAATGTTGTCAGGTTGTGTTTGGGGTTCACTTCAAACATTCTGACCAGTGCCAAACAACCTCCCCACAGAATGCACGTATTGTCGTATTGCCTTTTATAGAGACATCACTTTATTAATGGAGACATTACAACAGCTTACTTTGCTGAATTCTAAAATAAGCAAAGGAAGCCATTGTAGCGTCTCCATTTGGGCGTTGTCTCTTTAGGCAGCCTTTACATAAAGTTTTATGTCACCCAAAATGAAATCTACCCAAAATGAGTTCTCAAAAACGTGTATTATTTTAATTAGGTTAATTGCTACATACACGTTCATTAGTGTAAGTACAAGCACACGTACGTGCGAACTTAAGAGGTTGATTCCAGATAATTTCTGTTATACTTGTACATGATACGATATGATATTGCCCTCAAAATGAGTTTCATTTCGCCCTTAAGCATGTATATGTAAATAAAGATGAGCTGAACGAGGATGTGACGTCGAAAAAACCCACTTCCCAAAGTGATATTTCATATTTTGGAAAATATTTCGCAGATCTGGCCTGTAAAATATTAGGGTTCCAGGTCTCGGGTCTCAGTTACAAATAGTATAGTCTCAGGTCCAAGGTCTCACCCTTGAGTCCTGGGTCTTGGGCAGTCTTGGGAGAAATCCTTGCAAATTACCATGCTCACTGCATAATGTAAACCTTGCAATTACACCGTTGTTATCTGTGTCATTATTATTTTTACTTTTTACTTACTTTTCTTATTTCCAGACATTCCAACCCCTGAGGTTCCAAATCTGTGACAATTTAAAAAGTTAAATGCCTAAATAATGTTGCCCACCATGGTTGGGCACCGGAGAAATATTTTGCCTTTAGATAGCTTAAATGGCTATAAATCGCACTTTTTGGCCTTCTTGATACAAATCAATACTACAATCATGTGCATTATTTTTGAGAAGTTTTATGAATTTTGACGTAAAATACAAACCAGAAGTAAAACATAACTAAAATGACGACGGGAATACCCAAGAGATTTATTGAGAAGACTTTCCGATGGACTTAGGGCAAGGTCTTCTTTACTGACTGAGTTATATGGTTACCCATCCACAGGGTCCACACTTACCCCGTCCAGCATGCTGACATGCTCAAAGTTCACGCACTAGGCCACTCCATAGCCTTCTATGCAGACTTTGGACAAGTTCTTGCAGGCTGACTAGCAACATGGCCACTTTACCCACCAATACATCACCAGGGTCTGACTCTAATTGTTCAGTGGGCAGACTGCTCTCTAAGTCCACAAAGCACTCAACGTTTATCTTACGTTATTCTGGTGGACTTACTGTAAGACATTCACATGGTCATCTACCCACAGAACACACACACTGTCCAGCATGCTGACATGCTCAATGTCCACACAATAGGCGACTACACTCTGGAGTCTTCTCTGTGGACTTTAGACAAGCTCGTGCTAACTTGCTCTAAGTCCGTCCACGTTACACACGACGCACATCCGACATCTTGCCTGTTCAGAGGCAACATGACTAGCATATACTCATAAGAGAAACGATATGTGCTATGATTTGAACTAACGATATTCTAACTCACAACACCTCATATAACCCAGAAGAAACAGTAAGTCTATGTAAACAGTTCATTGATGACTGAATCTTATTCCAGGAATTAATGGCATTGAATCTAATAGAATTTTTACCAAAACATGACCATAGGGAAATTGAACAAACCAACTTTTTCTGCACGAGTGCCTTGAACATGGGTGAAGTCCACTGCAAATGTA
>JAULBZ010006659.1:0-12171 GCA_032360805.1 Neoturris breviconis | reverse complement strand
ATATATGTGTATCTATCTTTCTATAATAAATATAAACATGTAAAAATTATATGCATTATAAATATTAGCATTTTTAGGAGATATTTGCTTGTAAAATTTATCCACTTGGTTATAACATGATCCTTTTTAGTAAAAATGTAAAAATAAAAAGTTGTCACTAAAAACTGTAACAAGAATAAACTATAAATATGCATATATGTGTATCTATCTTTCTATAATAAATATAAACATGTAAAAATTATATGCATTATAAATATTAGCATTTTTAGAAGATATTTGCTTGTAAAATTTACCCACTTGGTTATAACATGATCCTTTTTAGTAAAAATGTAAAAATAAAAAATTGTTACTAAAAACTGTAACAAGAATAAACTATAAATATGCATATATGTGTATCTATCTTTATATAATAAATATAAACATGTACAAATTATATGCATTATAAATATACAGAGTGAAGCTAAAAATATGAACTGTTATAAATTACTTTGGGAATAAGGTACCTTAGGTCTTAAAATAACTACTGTAACTGTTGGATACCATCTGCAAAGGAGTGTTTTTTAGTACAGTTTTCAGCTTAGCAGTTATTTTGAGGCCCCCTACAACAGTACATAGCAAAAATATTTACTTCTGAAATATTTCAATAAGATAAATATAATCCAGATAAACTGTTAGACATCATCTGTGAAGGAGTAGTTAAAAACACTCCTTCACAGGTGATTCCCGGCAGTTATGTTCTGATTTGATATGTTTAGAAATTATCAAATTTGTTTCTTTTTATATAAATACAAAAATATATACATTCTTCACCCATGATGACATATGCTGGCACTTTGCACACTTACATATGTATGGTGTATCAAAAAAAAGGAACGCAGTGAAACAATAATATTTTTTGTTTGCACAAACATTACGTATTATTAGAATTATGATTTTTAAAAGAGTTCTAGAGAAGTTTTTTTTTAAGGTTTAGGTATTTTTCTTCATAGTTTCCGTGTTTTTACCAACAGTGTGCATATAGTATTATAATCAATACTCAAAAATAATGATTTAGGATATACAGTTATCTGTTCTCATTTGAATCACAGAATTAAATCCCATAAAAATGCCCTACTCAGCGGTTTTATAATAATAACTTTTTTTATGGCGCATTAAAACGACTGAAATTTCACAAGTCTGCCACAATACCTATTACAAACGTTTTTGTGGAAAAATAAATTTGGTGGTCGTTGCAGGTGACCTGTGGCCACGTCCATTTCTGACCGATGTAGTAAAAAAATCCAAATTTTTAGTGTCAAAATCCATTATTACATTGAAATAGCATATTTTTACAATATCTTGTTATTAATAATTTCTTCATTCATTTATCATCATTTCTGTTGAATTTGGGCGAAATAACATCAAACACGTGAAAATACAATTTTCTATTACTTTCAAGGAATTCTAGTTTTCCTATTGTTTAACAATTTTTTGACATTTTTGAATTAGGTTTGATATCTGTACCAATTTTCATTAAAAAAATTCAAAGTCGTTCAGAAGTTAAGAGGGTAGGGCAGTATATATTTGAAATAAGAAAACCTCTTTACCCATCAAAAGAAAGTTTGAAATGATAAATAGGTTACCTACTAAAACATATACTGCATTCCGAGAATGACCCCAAGTCTGAAGAGTTAAGAATTAAAGCCAGCAACAGTCATAAAAAATATATATAATAGCCCTGTAAAAAAAGTGTTTAGCTCTTGGAAACTTGTAAACGAAAGAAAGAAAATAACATAAGGCCTTGGAATAACTGCCAAACATCACCTGCAGGGGAGTGTTTTTTAGTATAGTTTTTACCTATCCAGCTGAAAACTGTACTCAAATGGTAGTCACTCTAAATCTCTGCATCTTCATGCCGCTCTTCCATAACCGAGAACATTTGGTGCCTACCGCGAGTTTGAGTCCCATCAAAATCAATTTTATATTGTCCTGAATATGGATGTTTTCTTTTACAATAAATACAACATCATACAAAATAATTTTCTCCTTTCAAAATTTAATTTTAGACCTTTTTTGACCCTCAAACATGTTTGAGAAAGGTGATGCTTTCTCCTCTTGCTAGAGAAACAAGCAGAAACGAGAGACTACGCATTTATTAGTATGAAACTTCCTTAGTATGAGACAGTCAGATGATCAGATGTTCAGAACATCTAAGCAGTAATAACAACATTGAACCTGTAGCAAAATGGACAAAAAATAAACTCAATACTTTTAAGGAATTTAATATTGTGCAAAGGGCACTTTACTCTGAATGTATACCCTTAACCACAACGTCATTGTCATAACCGCCAGGTGAAATCATGAATCTCGGACAGGCAACTTTGTTGGACATTTTTGGGGACATTTCTTGGGGCGCATAGCGGTCCAACTATAACAAAACAGGCCTGGATAAGGGGCTGGGCATGAAGATGCGGAGATATAGACTACCTACTCCTCCACAGGTGATGTCCAACAGTTATTTTAAGGCCCGGATAACAAAATGTGAATGTGATCATTGCATGCAATTATAGCAAAGCATGTATATCACAACAGAAGAAACAGCTTGCTTTCAACAAATTGACAAATGGAATTTTTGAAAATGAGTTTTGAATGAGAGTTCACCATGAAACAATTCATCACAGACAAAGCATAGAAATTGTTTATTTGTATCCACTTTGTTTTTCTGGTGTCTTATGATATGACATTCAAGATCGTCACTGTTTAGAATCAGCATATGGCAAACAATGCAACATAGCAAGATATTATGAGCAATTTTATGGTGCGAGAAGAATGATTTTGATCCCATAAACATCTCCTCACAAACATAACAGAACAAAGGTTGAGTTTCGACAAGTTTTTGAAAACTTGATATTTTCACTTTCTTATATTCTTCTTCCAAGTGTGACTGGTAATGGATGAAAAATTCTGTTTCACCATACAATGTAAGATTACATTGCAAACATAGAAATGGGCGTTTTTCAGGATATTCATTATAATAATGATTAAGCAGGTGCGATTGGATAGTAGAAGTATCGGAAAATGACTTCATACAGATATTGCAAACCATATGTACCATATCATCTGAGAGTTTGGAGTGACTTCCCATGTGAGTAGAATAGTCTTGAGTGCTACTGAATTTTACATTACAGATAGTACAACCAAAAAGAATTGTATAGTTATGTTCTTTCTTCAAATGTTCACCAAGCAAGTTTGTACAAGAGAAACCTTCATGGCAGATGGCACATTTAATCTTTTGATCTCTTAGTGTTGATCCTGTAGATTTGATGATTTTAGAGCTGGAACATGAATGATTATCACAAACATCAGATATAATTGAAGGGTGACTTTTAGAAACCTCAACAACAGCCATTTCTTTTAGTTCAAGCAGAGATGAATTCACTACAACATTGAAATTTTCATCATAATGATAACCAGTGATGTTGGAATTTAGAGATTTCATTTTTATATATTTTAACTCCATTGTTAATGCTGAAAAATAAAAATACCGTGTGATATCCTAATATATTCTATGGTAGTCAATTCAAGCAGAGACAAGTCATGATATTTAGTCACCCGAACAGAACTTTAGTGGCTCGACAGTCAAAATATGATGAAAAAAAAGTTTGCGTATGCAACTTGCACACTTTGCATGTGTGTGAGCGTAATATGTGTGTATGTTGCAAATCGCAAATATAAATCCTCGCAAAAAATCCAGAAAAAATCCAAAATATATCTGGGAGAAAAATCAGTTAAGAGTCCGAGTCCAAGTCGTCAAGGTTAATGACAACAATTTCCAGAGAAGGAACACCCAGACATGAACACTCGTAATCAGAGTACGAGTTTGATATAGAGAAGATGGAAATGCTTTCGATTTTTTGTCTTAAATTGTTTGTAAAGTCTTATGTTATTAAAATGTTTTTCATATTCAAAATATGCTGAGTTTTCTCAATTTTTAGCTAACCGCAAAATCAAATCCCAGCAAAAACCCTCAAGTTTGGCTGTCCGTGAAATTAAATCCCTGTGAAAAATTTAAAAATTGGCCGTCCGCAAAATTAAACCTCTGCGAAAAATCCAAAATTTGGCGTCCGCAAAATTAAGTCAGCACGAAAATTAATACACTTTTAAGGTATATATGTACGTATAGAGGAGGGTTACAGCTTTCCGGAACAGTTTGCTTCATTGAATAATTGTAAGTTGTTTACTTGAAATTATGCTGATTGAAATATTAAAAATTTTGGTAAATTTTTTGCTAGTTTCGGAAAGTCATGGTCACTTATTCTGTAAATGAAACAGCAGTGCCCTTAAAACATTTATTTTATTCTCTTGAGTGAAAATGGTCCGTTTACTTTTCAACACAGTGCTCTTGAGTGAAAATGGGCCAATTACTTTTCAACAGAGTGTGTGCCCCGTTGTTCGGTACCGTACAATTTGAATAAACATCATTTCCACGAAGCTAGTAAAACCGTGAAGCATCAAACCCGAAGAAGTGGACCACCACCGCCGCAGCAGTGCAACATGAGAAAGCATCCACCATTGATCCGGGGACATACAGCTTTAGCTCTTATGGACGTGTTTCTAAATGTTTACGAAAACCCTGATTCTTTCTTATTTCCAAAAAGTGATAAAATTTGAAAAACAAATTTCCAGAGCAATTGGTGAGCAGAAACTTATCAAGCAATACCGTCTGGTGGAGAAAACCGGTCCAAAGCATATTTGGAGCAGAAAATGTCAAAAAAATTATACAAAGCAAATCTTATCATATGCAATCAAACATCAGTTATTACAACTTTTACAAGTTTAACTTGCAAAAAGAAAATTGATCACGTTAAAGGTACATAATCACCTTTTTTGGTCAAATTTTTAATATCTATGTCAAATGGATCAGTAACACACACTGAACATAATCCGAAAATTTCAGATTCTAAAAATGTCAAGAATTGACAAAACAAGCAATTCTTTTATCTAAAAACAGAAAATGTTTGTCAAACAAGATGGCTGCCACACAGTGAGCATAGAAAATAAATAATTTCCTACGACTTCAATCAATTATATCTCCACTAATATTCATTCTTATGGAGTCAAATCTTCAGAATATGTTCTCAGCAATATGAACTTTCATCTTGACTATAGAAGCAAAAAAAGTGAAAAAAAATCTGAGGGTGATTTTGATTTTGTACCTTTATTAAGTATTTTGTATATGCACTGAAGCAACTCAAATCATTTAAAAACAAACTAAGATGCTTTATAAGAATATGAGAAAACCACAAATGAATACCAAACAACAACAATAGTTTCAAGCTACACGCGCACGAAATAAAGGGAACTGTGAATTGGTGTATGTATTAGACCTGTTCTTAGGTTTCAGAAAAAAAAGGCACAGCTGGATATTTTGACCTGTTTTTTCAACTTCTTTCACTACTATTGATCATCTTTTGGCTGGGAAAATGATCTGTTCTGGGATAAATCGATTCTGTATTGAGCTGGGAAATAGAGGTGTTCTTTACAACAAAAATAGACATTGCTGTTAGGGAGAGTCTTGGTGTGTAGCTGGAAAAACGAGCTGTTCTTAGACTTAGCACTCATTCTTGCTCAGCTAGAAAAACGAGCGGTTCTGGAAAGCACGCATTCAACAATAAAAAGTCCGAATTGTATTTCAGCTAGAGAATAAGAACACCTATTTCTCAGAACACCTCTCATCATTATATTAATGAGAGTTTTGGCTGCTTGCAACTGGTACGGTTGACTGTTGGCAATGGCCTCTAAACTAAGGGGGGTTCGACTCTAGTGGCCAATTGGCCGCTAATTGGAACAAAACATAAAATTGTCTGCGGCCCCTAAAGTGTGCTGTGTGCGATCCTTTTCATTTAGTTTAGAAAATCATTGCGATGTTTAAAAAATCATTCCACTCCACGCGCCATGTTTACGTTTTCGCGGTTTTCCAATGTGGTAAACTGCTCTTTTTTAATGAAGCGGAACTTGATTTTGCACCGCAAAAGTACCAAAGTACCAAGAGTTGCGAAGCTTGTACCAAGAACTCATGTTGTAGAGCGACTGACAAAATCAACCTCGTACCCAGGGCTTCTTGATGTTTTTGAAAAATGGAAAGCTTTGGAGCTTTGCGTTTTTCAAATAAGTCAAGAAACCCTAGGTACGAGTAACTTAGTGGTCATTTTCAGCATTTGCGTTTTGCTTGTGGTGTGTATTGCTTGCTAAAATTTGTGAAATGTATATTATTTTATTTCCAGGATTGTATCAGGTCCCAGAGGCTAGGGTCCTGGGGTCGGTCACGGAGTCAGGGTCCTAGTGCCAAGACCGCAAGGTCCAGAGGTTAGGGTCGCCTTGGGTCTTTGGTTTAGAGTACCACGGCCACAGGCCATTTATCGCACTAAATACCTTCGATCGTAAATTGCTGTAGTCTCCCGCGCAAATTGCGGGGAGACGGAAAAAGTCCCGAGTGTAGGGTCCTGGTTTTAGGGTAGTCATGGGTCCAGGGATCAAGAATATCTTGGGTCCTCGGTACATTGTCCCAGTGCTACTACTATTGTTATATTATTGTTCCTCCCTTTTTTCCACTCATACAACTACTATCGCAGCTTCTTAGCATTTGTTTTGTTTATTTTGCATAGTTGCTGGTGCTACTTATTATTTTTCTTAGCCCATATCTCACGTATTTATCGATTCTTTAGCATATAGTTGTCTTTAAGTCTGTTTTTGCTAGTTCATATTTTAATTTTTGATATTAATTATATAACGGTAAAGGATGAATAGCTAAATGTATTTTTGGATAAGCCTTGAAACTATAATTACTTACTTATTTACTTTACTTACTGGCCGTTAAGGTAGTCGTTAACAGCTTTCCACATATTTTTTTCTTAAAAAAATGATTTTTTTATTTTTATTTTAAATGTTAATTCAGCCTTTCCTAATATATCTTGAAACATTTTTTTCACCAAAACTGAGCCGTAACACTAAGATTTAGGCCTATAAAAATATTGGGTATTGGACTAAGTTCCCTAGCAACAGTATACCGGAAATGGTTGCTATGGACTTTTCTGCTCCCCTGAAAGCCTGTTTGGGTCCTTATTTTTATTACTAAGAAGAGTGATAAATAAGCATTCCGGAAAGTATCTATATGATTCGTGTACTCAGTTGGTTAGGATTTTATATGAATTTTAATTTGAAAAAAATTATAGTAGAATGGCGGATTTTTGGGTACTTTTTTTAACTGCTTTATTTTTTGTCGGTTTAGACTATGTTTTAAGTGTATGTGTATGTTTCTTTTATGTGGTTTTAGGTCTAATATATAATAATAATGAAGTATGCAGCAAAAATGAGAAGACTCTCCAAGAAAAAACGATTTCCAAGACGAAATATTGTTGAGAGAAGTTAAACAACAACAACAACATCAACATCAATAATGGCACCTTCTGCTTCATCTACACCATCACTTATTTCTACTTCTACTTCTGCTTCTACTTCTACTTCTACTTCTATTTCTACTATAAATAACCAACCATCAATAACTCAAATGATCTGTGAACCACCAACTGGCTCAACTTCTTATAAACATAAACCAATAAAAGTATTCCATAACCTCCCTAACCGAAGCAAAGACAAAATAGAAAATAGTTTCGATCGCTTAGAGTCAAGTCCTACAAAATTACAAAAAACACGGTCTACTACACAGCAACTGGGTCTTCGTTCTAAAAATATGCATGGACAGCATCCTAGTTTTGGTTATAAAATAATGAACATGAAGCAACTACTGCAGTCACTTGAGAGCAGTGCAATATGTCGGAAATGTAAAGATCCGAAAAGCAAACTTTCCTTTTTTGATAACCCCGCTTCCCGAAAAGGTTTATCAGAAAAGTTGACAATAAAATGTAGCATTTGCGACAATTCTACAGAATGTAATACAAGTGAGGTTGGTCCAGAAGGTACCGCTCATGATATAAACACACGGTCTGTTTATTTTTCGACCAAACAAGGTATTGGACTTGCCGGTTTGAATGATCTTTCATCTAATTTCGATCTACCCCCACCGATTACAGCAAAACCATATAATACGATTATTAAAAAAATTTCAGATAAGTCAATAGCAGAAGCTGAAACACTTATGAACAATGCAGCTAAAAAACTATTCGATTATGTTAAAAAAAATGAACCTAAAAAAATTGAACATCTTCATGATAAAGAAGTTGCAAATGTGGATGTTACGATAGATGGAACGTGGCAGAAACGAGGACATAATTCAAAAATTGGAGTTGTATTCGCAATGTCAGTTTTAACCGGAGAGGTGCTCGATTATGAAGTAAAAAATCTATTTTGTCATCACTGCACACGTCATCAAGACGAAAATAAATCTAGTGATGCTTACCTGACTTGGTATGCAAAACACAAAAAAAATTGTCCTATCAACCATGTTGGTTCGTCAGGGAGCATGGAGAATGCTGCTGCTGTCGAAATGTTTTTGCGTTCAATTGACAACCGTTCGTTAAAATATTCAACATTTGTAGGAGATGGCGATACTGGTAGTTTTGGTCAGGTAAAAGAGAAATGCTTACAGAAATATGGCGATAATTACATTGTGGTCAAAGAAGAGTGTGTCGGCCATATCCAAAAAAGAATGGGGAGTGGTCTACGTGAGTATAAGCGGAAGAAAAAGGGTATCAAACTAAGTGACAATAAAACTTGTGGTGGAAAAGGTCGATTAACCGATAGAATCATCGACAAAATGCAAAATTATTATGGTGAGGCAATAAGACACAATGTAGGTAATCCGGTGGCGATGAAAAATGCCATATTAGCAACCTTTAAACACATGGTAAAACATCCTAGTGAAAATCTGAATGCACAACATGAGCTTTGTCCAAGAGGTGAAAATAGTTGGTGCTCATATTGGAGAGACCATGAAGCATACGATGACAGCAAACGCCTACCATCTGCTTTTTACTCCTAACTGATACCATTGTATACACGTTTGAGTGGTGATGAATTGCTAGAACGATGTCAACGGGGACTAACACAAAATCAGAACGAAGCGATAAATCATGTTTTATAGAATAAGTGTCCGAAAACTAAGTTTTCCGGCATTTCAAAGGTTTATTTAGCAGTATCTGAAACAGTGAGTCAATTCAACAGTGGAGCAGCATCCCAGGATGATGTACGAGTTAAACAAGCGGCCAAAATAATTTCCGAGAAAGCACGCATGCGTAGACGAAAACTTTGGGCCAACAAAAAAAAACAGAATGAAACAACGACAACATCATATTTATCGGGTAGTTTGGTTAGCCAAAAAATGTTAAAAACCAGTCGAAAAGCATAGATTCGATCTGCTAATAATGTGGATGACATAATAGACTTTGCAGTGAATGTAGAAATCAAGTTCATCCATGATATTGATGTGTTATTACTTGTTGTCGTTTGATGTCGATTTTACATAAATACAGATATATTTCGATATGTGAACAGAACAATACGCAGCCATTATCTTACTTCCTTCAAGAACGCGTCAGGTTTCATCTAGACTGTACTATAACCTGGAATCCTGACTATTACTATGTTATAGTTTTTTATTGGCTTTATGAATAGGAAAGATTATTTTATTAATATTTTATTTTAGGAAACTTGAAAATTGCTTTTTTAGAGTTTTTTTTTGAAAATAGCCTTTCAGAGATCTCATTATCTCACATCCGCAATCCTGAAAAATTGCTGATAAATGCAACAAAAAGTACTTATATCTATTTTAAATTAATTTGGCTAGTGTTCTAATAAGTGGTTTAAATAAAAAAAACTAAAAAAATACTCAATGCAAGTGTTTGACTAGTAGAGTTTTACTTAAATGTGAACTTTAACTGTGTTTTTCTCAGAATTCCAGATCCGGGGGTCAGTCAAAAGCTGCGGGTCATAACTAAAGAATGGTTTGCTTAAATTGACTGAAATTTTCAGGGATAATGTATAACATGATTCTGCATTTATCTAGGAGAGGAATTTTTAAAAAAACAAATTTCCAGGAAAACTTTTACCCCCTAGAAAAAAAAAATAAAGAGAGAGGATAAGTAAGGAGAGCCTAAATGCATGCAGAATCAAGTTCTACATTATCCCTAAAAATTTCAGTCAATTTAAGCAAACCATTCTTCAGTTATTATCCGCAGCAGAAAAAGTCAATATTTTTTCATCGCCTTACTCCGGCTACAAAACAATGAAAACTTTTTTTTTTGTTGGCATATATTTATTTATCAATGATTGATCTAACAGACTTAGCTGTAAATGACTACTTTAAAAAGATATATAACTAATACTTGATATGGTTGCCTTTTGCTTTGATGACCATGTTAATTCGCTTATCCATGCTTTCGATTATCTTGTCTATTTGACGTGTCGGATAGTTTATCATGCTTCTAACTCTCTCTGAAAACTGCTGAAATGTCTCTTTTGTTATGATTTTATTAATAGTGTCTTTGTTTAGTGCCAGGTCTGGACTACGTGGTGGGATACTGATGACAGTTGCACCCAGGTTTCCAAAGACATCTTTTTCTGTTCTTGAATTTTGGCTGGGGTTGCCATCTTGCAAAAAATTCTTTTCGTACTTTGAAAGCGTGGGGAAAATGTTTGTCTGCCATCCTGGCAAATTTTGCCCCATCAATTCTGCCAAAGTATTGCTTGCACATAACAACTCCTCGATTGTACGATATTGCTACCATGAACTTAGCTTGCCTGGTACCCTCTTTTTTGCCTTTTGCCGTACACCCAAGACTGAGTCCTTCGTTTGGTTTCCGCCATTCTCGTGCCTTTGGTGCAAACGCCTGATCCGTCGGATTTTGCTTGTACGTAAAGCCTGTGCCATCTAGGTAGAAACTGATGTCATGGTTCAAAAACTCCTGTCCCATATTAGACTTTTTAAGATTGCGGCAAAACCTTAAACGAATCCCAAGGTCCTCTTTGAGAAGTAAGCCTTTCTTTCGTAATCGACAATACTTGTAGTTGTGTCTGTTCAGTGCGCGGCGTACTGTTCTGTTCGATACATTTTGTAGGCCAGCTTTCAACTGAGCCCTCCTAGATGTGAAACTTTCCTTTGTCTTTTGGAGGTCTGTGATCTTTCGCATTTGATTCAGTTTGGGTGGGCGGCCTCTATTAAACTTTCTTTTATCGTAAATTATATTTCCATTAATGCACTTTTTAGCATGCTTGTATACAACTGCCTTGCTATAGTTCTTAAATTTACTCAGCAACTGTTTACCACGTAGTCCAGCCACTTGATATGCAAATCTAATACCCATAGAGTGCTCAATTGGAATAGTAGCAGAACTTCTCTTTTGATATTTATTTTCATTACTAGCCATCTAAGATTATATGATAAAGAGCTTTTTAAACACAGATAGTATATATATAGATAGCATAGTATATATTTAACTACAGCTAGCTGCTACTCTTTACTGCAGCTGTGATAGAAGTCCACGGTTTGCTACATATCAATATTTGTTATGCCTTCTTTTTTAAACCCGATTTTAATGTCTCAATGCCATGCTTGATTCTGCCATATTGCACACATGCTCACTGATTTAATTAGAAACAATGCATTGTTGTTAATAAAATGGCAGATTAAAATGTAAACAAACATTAGAAGTTCAGAATGTAAACAAACATTAAGACTCATAATGGCAGATTAAAATGTAAACAAACCTAATAAGTTTAAAAATTGATTCCACTTACATTTCTTAAATGGCATGACATTGTTGTAGACAATTCTGGGATAACTGGACTACCATGTGATTGTCTATATTAAATACAATAATCTTCAAGAGGGCACCTTTCTGAGATTGAAAATTGGTACTGCTTTTAGCTATGTCATTCTGCGTTTTTATACCTAAAGATAAATAGCACTGTTGTGTGGGATTAATCTTTCCACAATATGCTTGCTATGCATGAAAGGATAAAACTTAATTTTAGAGCTTCCACAAGAAATTTATCATATGGGTAAGGCAAGGAAAGTGAGGCATGGGGGGACCGATCCTTATGTGAATATGAATATGTGTGGTGGAGTAACAAAACAGCAAGCTGTAATGATGAAATTTGCCGTAAATATGACAATATTTATATAGTTTATAGAGATTTGGCTCTCTAAAGAACGAGACATAAAAAGTCTCAGTTCTC
>JAULBZ010006658.1:0-12171 GCA_032360805.1 Neoturris breviconis | reverse complement strand
TAGAATCCATTTTTCATGAAACGAAAGAATATGAAAACATAAATGGTACCAGTAGGGTTCGTTTTTCCTCTATAAAGTAAATACTAAAAACAACTTAGTTCCCAGTCATATTAATTTCATGCAGACAGATCGCATGTGAGAGTACGAAAAGCGCTCGAAGTTGCCCACAAAAACTTGATTTTCATGCTTTTAAAATCGACTCAGGAATCGATTTTAAGGCTGTTTTAGAGGGTTGAGATTGAAAAATTTTCTTCGTCGCCCAACCATGGTGGGCGACAGGGTTTTTAGGCATTAATCATTACTAACATTGTCCGGCCGAAAATTCATGTTGTCCGGTCAAAACTTGTTATAAACGGACATCGCGTCCGGTGAAGAAGAAAAAATTATATCCAGGCCTGCTTATAGACTTAACATAGATATTCTGTTTCCTGATGAAATTATCTTTCCACTGATGTTTAACATGCTTTGTTCCTGTGGACTATTAAAATGATAGATGATAGATGCTAGCTAATCACCACCACAGTCTTAGTCAAAAAGACTGGGGACAAGTTTTGATTTTAATTTTGATATTTTCTGAATTAATTAATAAAAGTTCAAGATGAAATTACTTAGGGGCCTTCGACAATCGATTTTTATATTTCTTAACAGCTTTAGGAGGGGGTATAACTGAGAGCCGTTAACATTTTTTAAAAAGTAGGAAAATCTCTCTAAACACACTGCATCTTTTTGCATTCATTTTTCATTGAAAAATAACAAAAAACATTTTGTGCCCGTCTTGCGATAACAGCTTGCGTCTGTCATTTTAAAAATTTACAGACCAGATCGCTCCTCAGGACAGAAACATATCTTACAAGAACATTACCGTGATAATTTGCGGACCATAAATAATCTTGCAAAGAAATCTGGTCTCGATATCACAATCGAATCGCCGATGAAATCTTAGACGGTTGCTTTTACGTCGCGCTGCAGTAGCAAAAAGTTCTCCTCTTAAATTTTTTAGTCGTTAAGGGGAGGGGGTATAAGCCTTAAACTGCTTTAAAATATGGAAATCAATTATCAATGGCCCCTCAATAGCCAATGTAATTTTTTCATATATAAAGCATAAGTTATTGTGTTAAATATAGTCCAGCTGGTGGATAGCAATTAAATTTAGGGTTTAATTTTGACTGGGGAAACATATGGGTGCAAACCGGTGTTACTAAATATATCTTGGTGGATGGAAGTGAGACCTCAGTTAACCGTTATTACCCATCTGCATCCAGCTACCGCACAAAGAATCTTATTATTTTACAAAATATTTACTAAAAAATGTTGGGGGAATAAAAAATAAGAAATGATTGTGCCTTGAGACTTATGTCCTTTAGTTTCCTATAGAATCAGCCAGTAAGTTATATGCTGATATGGTTCATCTGCAAAACATTTTGCTTCAATATTCCTGAAGTTAGAACGGTAGCTTTTGGAAAACATTCGGTTAGATATATATAATTCGCTTTTGTCTTGGAATGAGATTCAGTCTTTGCTTCTGCCCACCAAACTTGATGATTTTCAGGACCTTAATACCGGCATTACTAATAATGGAATTTCCCACAATACTCCTGGATATTGATAAATCATGTATTCATATATGTGTTTGTATAAATTGTGAGTATTATATCGTTTATCAGTATTCTGTCCAAGTTGAGTTTTGACCTATATAGAGAGGTTCTATTTTTCAGGGGGAGGGGTGGGGCGCTATAAATAATGAAACTTTACCCCATGCATTTTTATAACCTAGGAGGTAAATTGAGATATCACTTCCACCTGCCTTACCACTACTAAAATTCTGCTTGACGATGCCCTAGAGTTTGAACGTATGTCTTTATATAGTATGTCTAAAATTCTGCTTGATTGTTGATGGCTGGTGATGTATTTGTTCTTTAAATATAATTTTTTTAGTTTACATGGAATGTGTGATGACTTCTCAAGCTTTTCAAGTTTCTTGGAAGACCTTCGTTCTGATAACGTTTTGTAAGTAGCAGTATTTTTTGACGAATATTTAAGTGCCATTATCAAGCACAAATTCTCTATGATTTGGTGTGACTATTAAGTAGTCGGAATTGTAGAGAGAAACACATTCAGATGTTGTTGTTTAGAGATTTAACTAATGTACCATATAAACGTGATAATTCTATATTAAAGGTAATAATTTAGCATAAGTAGTCTACCGCAGTTTCAGCGGTTTCAAGCATTCAGTTAGGCCAAGAATTTTAAAAAATTTCAAAATGGCTGCTGACAGTAAGCATATGTTTATGAAATGGGGTCTCAATGATGTACCTAGGCACCTTATCACTACTTATGCTAGATGATTATCTTTAAATCCTTTAATGCTAGTTTCACACTAAAACATATTGTTAAGGGACCATCTCCAAAATTCGAAGTGCTGAATCAACGATCTTGCGTTTGACTGGTTTGTACCGAAGAAACCAGTCAAATGTAAGCTCATTGACTTGACACTTCATCGTTCCTAACTCCTTATTTTATTTTTGTAAATGTTGTTAAAGTACTGTATGTTTATGATTTTCTATAACTCTAGATATTCGGATGTGGAAGTTTTCAATTCATTCTTAGAGGAAAGGAATGAAATTTGTAATTCAGCTTCATCTTCAACATGTCCATCACCTGTGACATCAGATACAGATTTTGATATTGGATTGGATGACACTCTTGATGATTTTCTATTTGAACGTATTGTTGAACTGAGTATGTGAAATCCATTACTGATTAATGGCTGTGGGTGCAGTATAAACTCTTGCAGCCTGAAGTACACCTCAAAATTTCTGAACTTAACTTTCACACTTGACTCTTTTGTAAGCGTTCAGAAACGTTTCTTAGATTGAGCAAATCACACAATGCTTAAGACAAGTCTTTTTATACCCTATGTGTGTGTTCTTGAACATCGTCTCTACCATAAAGTTTCACTAGAATTTTGTGGGAACTATGTTCCTGCAATTATTAAAAATTAACAAGGAAGGAAGTTCACCTATTAAAAAAATAAATGCAATTTTTTAGAAAATATATAACTGTGCTGAAATTAACAAGATTTTTAAGAAAAATCAATAATGCAGGGGGGTATTACTTTACGGTCAGATATTTTGCGTGAAGAAACTTTGCGGTTTTTACAGATTTTGGGCAAATTCGCATCCAATTGAAAAAATTAGAGGCAGGAAAATATGAGGGCACAAGCAAAAGATGGAATAAGGTAGCTAACATTTTAAGACAGACAACATTGTTTTTGTATAATCCTGTTATTGCAAAAATAGCAATTTTTCTATTTTGTCTTCTTTTGTGAATGTTTCTGTCCATGATTCTTTTGAAATAGCTCAACCGCCAAAGTTTCCTCCTGTGAAACACAGAAATTTTGCGTTTTTCTTTTTCCTTCCTCAAAAGTTTCATCCTGTGAAAGTTGCTAACATTAAAGTAAGAAAATCAGTGATACTTAAAAAGAAAAACTGTTCTCCATTTTAGGCTCTGAAAAGAATTTAAAGATAAAACGTTTCCTTTTCTTTATTTAACAGTTTTTATTTCTTATGGGAACAGAAAAATCACACTTCAGCATTGACTCATCCAATGATGATTTTGATTGTTTTTTAGACGATAATTCATATTATGTATTATAAATATTTTCTTTTAGCTCCTACTTCACCTCCAAGACACAAATCAATATGTAAAAACACAAGTCCTAAGAAATGTAAAAAGATAGAGTATAATAAAAGTGTGACAAACCACAAGTGGTAATAATGTTACTTCTAGCCTAGATAATTCGTAACACAGTAGGAGTTTACCCCAATGTGGAAGATATCAAATAAGTTACATTGGAATTAAGCACCTCCTCGAATTAGCCCCCTTTAAGCTTCTGAAAGTTGAATTTGAATTAAAGCACCTCTCGAATTGGCCTCCATTAAGCTTCTGAATTAAATAAGCATCTGGGTGCTTTAATCTATGTACATGGTAATATTAAGCTTGGTTCCCACCAGGCAATAAGAAAAATGCAATGAAAATATTTTTATCACCGCAATGATTTCTTGGGCAATAATTTCTATGTCACCCGATAATTTATTTTTGCGGATATGCAAGCAAATTACCGCTCGCACGTTCCCATTAAAAAATTATCATTTATTGTCTTTTATAATCTGCTATCTCCCCACTTTTCAACTCTAATTCGATGGAAATTTTTTGCCATACACATTGCTTTACATCTTTTTAAAACTTTTATCTTTTTCTCGTATAGGCAAGGGTATAGGCTAACTTTTTCGGCTAGTTTTCATAATGTTTGAAAGTAGGAGCCATTGTTTAGATGGTACACTAGACACCAAAGTATTAGCAAGGATGAAAAGAATTGACAAACAAAGAAACTTAATTTTTAAAAGGCATATTCGAAAGAATATTCGAACTTCCTAAGTTTTTCTTCCATTAAAATATTGCCCGATAAAAATTAACGATGAAAATATTTTACAATAGTTTTCTATCAGCCGATATTTTGGACGAAATTGTCGATATATTTTTGTCCCCTTAAAAGGGGCAATTATTATCGCCTGGTGGGAACCAAGCTTTAGAAAGCAGATATGGTTAACACGGTTTTTGTCATTTATTTTCAGGAGTAGTCTATCATCGTCACAACAAGCAAAAGTACTTGAAGATCTTATGGAAACAGTTTCACAAAAGCTTGGTCTTCGGGAACAACTTGATATTATAAAAATTATAAATCCTAATGCGCAACTTTCGCCTACGGATACAGAAGTATTTATAGGTAAATTGTACCAGTGAGTGATTAAAACAAGAGCAAATAATTAACCTGAAGCCATGCTCAATAATTCCTCCATAGTAATAATTATTTTGACTACTGTGTATTACCAAGACAGTAAATAACTGTCTGCCATTTGGTCTGAAGCAATGCTCAAAATCACTCTCCAGTTATTATTTGCTCTTATATCGAACACTGCGATTAGCTGATGAGTGTTAATAAGCTCGAGGGAATGAGAAGGAGGGGTTGAAAAAATTCTTAAAAATTAACAAGCAGGGGGACGTTTATTGGCCAGCTGAGAGTAACCCGCATATTTTTTAAAGCTCATGGGCATGCTCAGAATGCATTTATTCCCAGTGAAAGCATAAAAAACTTATCATATTTGGAAAGAAGCCCATGGTCTTGTTTCCAAGTTAGGATACACAAAATGTTTCGACATTGTCTGCTCCTGCTCCTATTTCCATGAAACACGATTTTTGAAAAACAAATTCTGATCGCAAAAAAAATCCTCTGTGATAGTTAATTTAGTGCTCAAGTAGGAAACTGAGGGTAATATATTTTTAGCCCACCAAACAAAGTTTGAATGGGCTATCTCTATCACTTTGTATCGGCGTTGGCCCACTTTTTTCAATAGACCTTATTCCCGGAGATATTTTAGAAGGGTTCGCCAAAAAAATATTGATTTCGTCCACTTGGTTCCAAGTTTTAGGCAAAAAGGGTCTAAATTTTGTTTTCTGGCCGATGGACCGATAAGGCGTGGTACCGTTCTGAAATTTGGTTATGGCATTCTAAGCAATATTACGAGACCGTTGGCCAATTTCAATTTCGTCAACTCGGGAGCAAGTATCGTCAAAAAAGATTTTCTAGAATTTGATTTACATTCACCAAATGGTTTTCTCATGATTTTTGTTCACTTAAAATTTTTTGAATTCAGTTTATAAGGATCTAACCAGATATAGTCACATTCAGATTTAATTTTTTTTTGAAAAATAATTTAATTTATGAAACTTCGACCACATTCATCAAAATGATTTTATCATGATTTTTTGTTGACTTTTATTGTTATTCACTGTTTATAAGCATTTGACCAGAACTACATTTGGACTTAAAAAAATCTTTGAAAATTAACTTTTCTATGAGACTTTGACCATGAATCTTTTTTGGCAGCCATTTCGTTGTATTTTGAGAAAGTTAATATTTTTTAATAAAAGGATAAATTGTATGTTTATTTTTATAACATATTACTCCCAATTCAGATTAGAAATATTATTAATATAATGACAATACACAATTAAACAGAGGAAGATTTTGTTAATAAAATAATAAATAGTTTTTAATGAATATATGTAATCTTCTATATCATTATTCTTTATTTCTTTTTAATTTTAATAACAGGTAATGCCAACCACCTTTACTCTACAAGATTTTATTACTTCACAAGCCTAAATATAACTATTAGACATCTTCTACTTTGGAGTATAGTTTCATTATCAAAAATTATACTTAAAAACACTCCTTTTCAGGCGATGTCTGTCATTTTAATTCGGTCTTGCTTTAACAATTTCAGTAAAGCGGTATTATTTATTTCCAATTTTATTTGATAGATTTTGATTTAATGGATGATAAAAAATATGATTTGGTTAAGGTGTACGTTGACAAAGAAGTTGGTAAGCAAGAAGGTATGTTTTAAAAATATTTTACGACCTATTGTACACCAATACACAACTCTTCTCCCATAGGTAGTAGCAAAGGAAAATACGACTTCTGTCTATTTTTGAATGATAAGAGTATTAAGAATGTATTTCTAAGAGAGTTGGAAAGAAGACTCTTTAAAAAAGTAGTAAAAGGGAAGCCATCTTATATTAATCACAATAACAGTAAATAATCACTGTGGAAGAGAGATTTTTGAGCATAGTTTCAGACTTCATAGCGTAAGTCTATGCTCAAGAATCCCTCCTCCACAGTGATTATTTCGATTGTTTCCACCACTACAAGATGCAGATTCTAACTTTGATACTAAAAAGATTTAACTTATATTTAGAACTATCGAAACGTCTAAAAACATCAAAAGATAAGGATCAAGAGAGGAATATAAAAAAGAACTCTGATCAGGTAACTCAAGCGCCCTTACCCAGTCAGCAAAACCTTGTTCAAAGATCGCAGTAAATACACTAAAACAATGTTATCTAAAGGCACTTTGTATACATTAGACGTTTATAACTAGACATTTTACAAAATTTTCCTGTAAATTACCAACGATTTCTTTAATCAGAAAACTAGGGATAAATTTCCCGTAGCAACCATATATTTGCCTGGTGGCATTTTTTTTTTTTTAGTGAAGTTATGCTAAAAAGTGAATTGTGTGTTGACCTAAGTTATTGAAACGTTTCAATACTGCAGCATAGTTATATTAAAAGTTATGGAGGCTGAGGGAGCACAATGTTAGGGTTAGTGTTAGCTCTGTGAGCCCTATAAAGCCTAGACCTAAAACTACTACAAAAACACTCCTCCACAGGTGATGTCCAACCATTATATTGAAGCTTGATTGACCACTGTATTCACATCACGCGGGCGAAATAATTCTTTCTGATTGTTGACTATGTATTTAAATTCTACTTACTTCAATAGGTGACTAAGGAGAGAACGCAACAAAAGTTAAACCACAAAGAGAAGCATGGTAAACTTTCTAAAATGTGTAAACAACTTAGAAAAGAAAGAAAAAGTGGACTCTTTTCACGTGAACAGGTTAGTGTTTCTTGGCTTTACCGGGTAGTTGGAAATGTGTTTGACTTAACCACATTTTTTAACCAAATTTTAAATCTATTTCAATTTGATAAATTTTGAGTCTGAAAATATCATCGAAATGAGGATCGAAATGAGTGATTCTTTTAGCCAAAAATGAAATATGTTCTGGCTGTACAAGATGGCTGCCACACAGTAAGAATTCCTTACACATATTCATTATTATTTATATCTAATGAAACGTTCAGGAAATGTTACTGAAAAGGTAATCGTTCTAAAAAAATCTGAAAGAAAAGCTAATTACAAGAAAGACAATATTTCCATTATTACTTCCATAAAGGAGGGACGAGGTTTAGGATTAAAAATCATTTTGTTTACCTGTTTCCACTTTGAATCTCATCAAAGCCGAAGTACTTCTGCAGCAAGTTTTATGAGTTTAAAAGTGTGACATATCCAGTATAAAAATTACTCCGAAATAAATTTCGGAGTGACTGCTATCTGGTATAATGAAAACTTGGTCTTAGATATATCTTCAGACATATACTGGAAATGTCTAGCCTGAATATAACTTCCGTACATCACCGGTTTTTAAGCTGAAGAAGATACTAAAAAAACACTCCTCCACAGGTGATGTTCGGCAGTTATATTTAGGTTTGAATGTCTGAATAAACTCCAGTTCCAAGTAACTACCCCACTTCCCAAAGAATGAAATCAGCGTTTCCGAATAGGTGTCACATTCTTTGCAAACATGTGGCGCATCCTTTTCAAACATGTGGTGCTTAAAGCTTGTATATTATATACCATATTAACCTAGATAAAAGTCTGGTATTGAATCAAAGTCGGATTTGTATAAACTGGGTTAAAAAATATTAATTTGAGACAATAGCTTTGGGTGTTTTTTTCAGGACAATACGATACTTAATTAAATATTTGTTTGCTAAACTAATTTGACAGTTGACACGCCAATTTGAAATTTGGTAACAGACATTTAAAATTACCAGGAACATTTAAAATTAGCTGCTTTTAGTATTATGCAGGGAAAACCTGGAAAACTCAGGGAAAAATGGTTCAGTCACTCTTGATATAAATCGTTTCCGATAAGTGTTGTGCTGACGAACTACTTTATTTGGAGAAATATAAAATAATAAAGGCAATTCTCTGATTCAGATATTCCATTGTTAAAATTGAATCTCAGCTTAAACGAAGATTATTTGGTTGATATTTCGTTTTATTTGTCAAAATAAATCCTTGAAAAGTGTTTTTTCACTGTACTCTGGGAAAAAAGTATATTTTCAGCATAAAACTCAGAGAAATGACTATGTATTATGAAGAAAATCCTGGAAAATGACTTCCATAATCTTGTCTGAGCCCTGTACTAGCATTTGAGGCGATTTTTTATGATTACTCTCTAGAAATCTTTCGATTTCGTTCACTCGAGTTTGAGGCAAAAAGGCTCCAAATTGTCTAGTCGACCGAAAAGGCTTGGCATGATACTTTTTCCAATTTTGTCTATCCAGGACTGAGTATCCGTGAAAAAGAGATTTTTTGGAGATCTAATTTTTTTTTTGGCAAATTTGAATTTAATGAGGTTATGGCCACATCACCCAAATGATTAAAAAAGGTAAACTTAAAAAAATAAATTTGACCACATTTATCAAAATGATTTAAAAATATGCACCTAAATCGTAAATGGTTGAATTTAATTATTGTCACTGTTGATAAAGATTTGATGAGACATCTTTATTGTCAGCCACTTGTATTTTGGGATGCTTTTGCCTCAATTTTTGAAGGTAGTTACAAAATAAATAAGTCAATGATAAGAGATGATTTTTTAAAGATAATTTTTTTTAGGGATTGAAATCTCCATTTTGATTTGGGAGGGACCACAAAAGTGTTAAGTTACACACTTTTTTTATAAGAACACGTCAAACTCTCGTCAGCATCGTCGTACTTATTTTTCTTTGATTTGAGTTAACCCTATAATACTAGGCTTTTGGGGGGCTCTTCAATACTGGGAGGTTGGGGAGGTTCTTTCTCTCCATGACTTTTGATTGCTGTAGTGTTCAAACATTCCAACATGTTAGGTCAATACATAATAAACATTTTGACGCAATTATTTTTTTGATGACGTCATTATTTCTGATGACATCATCAATTCAAAAAGGTGATCCAAAATTTTTTAGATACAAAATATTTTGGTCATCAAACTTTGTCAGAACGTTTTCAAGTAAAAATAAGATTTTTATTTGCCACCTGCCAGAAATTTGGTTACTGGAGGAAAATTATCCTTAATTACCCCCAAAAAAACTTTTCAAAAGGATCCTAGATGATTAATAGGAAAAGTCCTAAAATTTCTAGTCTTATAAGCCATTCATCCAAAAGTTATGTAAAAAAGTATATCAGGGGTAGGAATAGGGTTAACATGTTCTTAATTATTTATAATTATTTAGAGCACTTAATTAACTTTAAGCCTGTATTGGGCAAGACACAACCGAAAACTGCGAGTTACTTTGTCTCGATCGAAACATAACCAAACAATATAAGAACCATACATATTATTTATCCTTGTTCTTAAACATTTTGAGAATTTCAGCCTGAAATGTTTTTAGCATGTTCTTAATTTTTGGTCCCATTTCTGTGTGTGTGCTCTTATAAACATTGGTCTTTTAAAAAATACCTGTAATGAGTTTATATTTAATCCCTTTGACAAAAAAGAAAGGAAATGTATGCTTCTGTTGCATTGTTCCATTGTCTTTCTTTAACCAATAAAAACATGCAGTATCCTATAAGCATATAGTATGTTTTATGTTTACCTATACATGTAGCCTAGGTATAAATATATCCTGTATACATGTAGCCTGTGTACCAGTCTTAATTAATTGAAGATGATATATAATTTCTGTTAAATATTAAATGCGTATAGTTCCTATATTAGGTTATAGCATATTCTGTATCATTTAGTTTATACATAATACTATAATATTATAGTCATATTTAGCTAATTTCACTGGGTTTGGCGGACTATTTCAGTACTGATTTTTGTCATTTTGAAAATTTGAAATATGCTCGCTTCTGAATAGAGCTTACGAGCGTAAAAACATTGAAATAATTGCTACGTTATTTCTTTTAGGTGATCGCTGTCGAAACTATCGAAAGCAAAAAAAGGATTGACGAACTTCTAGACGAAGAAGAAATAGATATTTTAACTTGATGAATTTCTAAAATATTTTTTTGTAAAACAATGAAATAATACATTTTGATAGTTAAACAAGTTTCATACGCTCCCTCCCCAGCCGGCAAAAACCTCTTCAAAGTCAGCAAAATAGCGTTAGAACAACGTTCAAAGAACGTTGTTCTAACATTATTTTTCTGACTTTGAACAGGTTTTTGTCGGCTGGGTCGGAACTAACTTTAGGTTAGGAATATTTGCGACATAATCAGTGACCCTAAAAATAGTGTAGGTTCCGACATTGTATAAGTTGTGACACGTATGGTACACAAAATCAATATACATGTACCGTAAAAACTCGCTAGAGTTATCCTACCCTAGTATACCAAGCTCTATTTTTTCTTTCTTTCTCTTATTTTCTTCTTATTTGTAATAATGTTGGTAACAGATTATAACGTAGAGAAAAAAATGAATGAAAGAAAGAAGCAAAGTGACGGGAATCTTTGGCTAGAGCTATCCTTACTCAAAGATCTTTGTACATTCACTATCCGGATAGAAAACACTTGCACTTGCAACATTGGTACTCAGTCTCTTCAATTTAAAATATTTACAACCCAAAAGGCATTACAACGAAATGTCGTTCCCAGGGCTTCTTGCCTTTTTGAACACAGTTTAAATCGGAAAGAAAAAGAGAGAAAGCTTGCCGCTCTTCCGTGTTCGAAAAGGCAAGAAGCCCTGGGAACGAGTATGATTACAACGAAATGTCCCACAAGTGATGATTCTGATCGGAAAAGCTTTCCGCGTTTTCGTTGATGAAGATGATGTTTAGAAAAAAAACATTGTTTTCTTAGTAACTTTTTGACCAAAGATGCAGTGAATTTGGACAAAGTAAATTTTTTTGCAAAAATTCGAAATTTTATACTTACTGAAAAAGTCTGTAATTTTGATTAGCAAGACGAATGGCGCGAACATCTGAATTTGTTTTTAAAGCCTGGGTACTAAACTGCTGTAAACAACATGTATGTGTATCGTTTTTCTTGTTTTGTAGCGTGTATTGTTGGTCGAGGCATGGGCGTACATGTGCGTCGAAGTTCGTAAAATGTCCGTTATTAAAAGTCCAAGATTGGAGACGTTTGAGTTTAATTCTTTTTTCTTCGTGCCTTTTTAGCAAACGTTTATTGTTGCAAAATCTTTTGAAATTTACGCTCGCAAGATTTTCAAAATTGGGCCATTTATGCTCGCGAAACACTTATTACTGTTTTGAATTTTTTTTAAGACATTTTGGGAAATCACCGATAGCATAAAACAGTCAAGTCGCTAAAAAGCTAAAATACACGTTAAAAATAACGTCATGTTAGAATAAATTAACTAATGCACCAGTCCCTAACCAATCGCCTGCTACACAAACCCTGAAGGTAGCCATAATACAGTACCATTGTTATCATGTTTATTTGTTAACTATAGATATTTGCCACCCTAC
>JAULBZ010006657.1:0-12171 GCA_032360805.1 Neoturris breviconis | reverse complement strand
GGTTAATTCGAACATTCGCTATTTCGAACAAAATCTCTGGTCCCTTGCGAGTTCGAATTAACGGACGTCTACTGTATTTGAAAATGTCGACTACACAGCTTTTAATTTAAGACCAACAATAGTTCATCGCTTTCGAGTAATTTTAAAGTTGTTGTGCATAATATTTCTTTTGCTAGCTCTTTTGATTTTCCAACGTTACTAAATATCTTGCAAATCTTTTTCGTTACATTTCCACAAAGGCAACATAAATTGTATGACGTAAATATTTATATATATATATATATTTCTCCGACGTTTTTTCTTTTCATCCATTATAAATTTAAACTGATTTCACTTTCATTATTAGTTTTATCTACAGTCGCAAATGTTTTACAAATAATAGCTGCCATATTTGTTGTAAAAACTTTGAAAATTATTAAGCGCACGATTTTATTGGTTTAAAAATGTAATCATAGTTATACGCAGGATATAAAATATATTTGATTTACAGGTGTTGTGAAGATATGTTTTAAATCACGTGTTTAATATAGGAAGATTACAAGACCACGTGATAGTTATTATTTGATCACGAAGAAAAAATTTAAGGGAAATCCATTATTCTTCTCTGTCTCTTCACAGCAAGATAGAAAGGCGATAGGAAGGTGCGAAATGTCAATACTTCCGAACAGGATTTGACAAGTAATACAAATGCAAGCAAGGTTGGTTAAATTGTGCTGTAAAATATATACATTCTACAAAGCAGTGGTGTATATATATACAGTAGTTCAAATTTCTGTTTAATACTACCAAAAACACAGAAAGTGTTTACTGTGATATCATGAGTGCGTAGCTTTTAGCTATTAGCTAGCTAGGTGTACTGTTTTGTTATGTAGCTATATTTGTTTCGTTTTCAATCATAAAGGATGGAAGCTTAAAATCATATCGTAAACTAAAAAGATGAGGTTATTTTCTATTTATCCAATTTTCCGTGAGTACAAATTTGTTTATTATATTGGAAAATTGGGATATGGACAGAGTAGGTTTGGATTTCTCTGGCAGTGTGATGGCTTCTTTTTTCGTATAGTTAAAGCTTGTTTGGGAGCTCTGCAATTTCTCGTCAGTTGTGTAGTTTACACAGTTGGCAAGAGATTAGGGTTATTTTAATGGAGAGAGTTCTTGCGGAAGTTTGGGATGTCTTATCGTCCGTCTTCAATATTGGTATGTTTGCTATATAATGTGCATGTATGCCTACGTGTGTGCGTGCATAGGTACATATGTATGTGTGTATGTGCATGTATAAATGCATGCATATAGTTCGGCTTTTACAGAAACAGGCAATGTTTACTAGTGCAGTGCATAAGTTTATCCAAGGCCTACCAGCACCGCCCATTCCCTACCAGCACCGCCCATTCCCTACCAGCACCGCCCATTCCCTACCAGCACCGCCCATTCCCTATAATGCTTTTGGAGTTACAGCTTAATTTTCATCTAATTTTATTCCCATTTTTGTTTAGTTGTATTATCGGTCTTTATTTCTATAGTTTAAAACATGTTTTTAACATTTTTGTCTCAGATTTTACTTTACAGTTATTTATACATTAATGTACATGTAATTTAATTTTCAGAATCAGAAACATATATGGCTAGTATAAATGTCTTAGCTAGCTAGCTAAGCTGACACAATTATTTTGAAGCTGAAAAAAGTTAACTAATTTGGTTAGCTATATGTTAGCTAAAGGGTTGTTTTATATTAGATTAAAAACAATGACCTTCCTTTTAAAACAGCGAGGTCACAGCATTACCGCGAAATACTACTCCTATTCTTTCTACACATACTGCTCTCGCTTAGCCTGCCTGCCCTATCTATAGTTTAGAAGAATTATTATAAGGCCACGTTTTTATCTGGTTATGTTTGGGGAAGGGCGAGCCAGAGCAGCAGGAGGACCAGAGGAGAGTGCGATTTCTTAGTGTAATAAGGAATATTTCTGTTGTAGTAAAGAGTTTTTCACTAAACTATCTTGCTATCTTGATCCCTTCTTCTTGGAGGTGGTTTTTTATCCTCATGAAATGAATTATTATTTTTCCCCTTTTCTGCAAACTTTGAACGGGGAGGGGGAGGTGATGCTACGATACGCTTATCGTTCGAAAATTAGAGCCTAGTGGCCTTATAAAGCAACAAAGTAAAAATATGTAGCTAGCTAGCTAGTTTAAAAGGGCCCGTTTGAAAGACTATACAGTATATATAGCAAAATCGTATGTTCTTTTTATTACTATTAAGAGGGTCAAACAAATGTTACACTCACCATCACCATAAAACAACTAGATTCAATCCATCCACATTATATAAGAATAATAAAATACAAAGGCAAGGACAAGCGATAAATTTGCTGTCCATCGCTCATTCTCACTTTCTTTTCTTTTCCCGTAACTAACTTCCATCATATTTGTTTATAAAAGTAAAAAAATCCGTGAGACTATTTGTATGAATTTTTTTCAGCGTATCATATTGGTTAATCGGCAGCATGCACCAATGCTTATATGTCGACATTCCATATTCACAGAGACTATCAGCGCTGGGTTCGAGTATGACGTTTGCTCTCACTACTAGCAAAAATACTTTGTGCGTCCGACAGACAAAATTTGCCTTTTATGTTTTTTTTTAAGTATTTATGTAGCTTATGAACATGATGAGACGTGATGTTTTTCCATAGCCTGATGTATTGTCAACAGAAAAATATCAAAATCAATTATAATTCTCCATTTTCTATTTTGAACCCCATATGTTGACCAATTAGCACATGTGTTCTTTAGAAAACTAAAGATAGGAAAATATTTTTTTCAAATGCTGGCACAACTAGTCAGTCTGTTCATTCACTGTGGACTATTACAGTGGACCATCACAGGTTAACATATTAACTAGAAAATAGAACAGCAACTGTATATGAAAGAAATACCAAGCAAATATAATAATAAACTAGAATATGAGGATATCATTTAAAAAATATAAATCTCCCTCATAAAAATAAATGCAACAGTAAGGTAGAACGATGATCAATCTTTATCAAAATAGAAGATCTAGCATAAAGTAACGTTCGATTGACATATCCCAGTGGGAACGCAAAATCTCATGAACGTTGAAAACACGTCTTTTCGACGTTGATAAGACGTCGCGTATCGGCAGGGTACATTACATATATAATTCAAATTTTTTTTCTAACAATCGAATGTGATGACAGTCAGTTTAGTTTTAAAGGAGAGGGTCTTTATTCTGTTTTCTTTTGAAGCTTTTTATGTATATGCAATTCCTGCCTTTTAAGGCGAATTAAATGTCCAAATCATTTTTCTAGTAGAAAAAGGAAGTCATTCCATGTTTAGTTTATTTTTTGTGCATTACTATACAAGACAAACACGTTTAGACACCTTATACCCAGCACCCAGTTAAAAGGTTCTTAATAAAATTGTCCATATCAGGGCGATACAGTATGCGACAGCTCTTTAGCTGCTTGTACAGACTGGATTTACTTGCTGGTCAGCAATCAAACATTTATTTTTTTATATTTTTAATACAATACTAGCCTTGTAGATCAATATTATTTCTGATCTATACTCCAGTTCCTTAGCTAGCTAGCTAGCTAGCTAGTTTTACTTTAGACTTGAAAGATTTTAAGAAGATCCATTAAATAACAACATAAATTTCCAAGAGTTGGTAAACAATTATTCTTTCTTCTTTCAACTTTATTTTCCATATTTGCCAAGTTTTTCGCACTCAGGTATTCTAGCTATGTAGCTAGCTATATTTGTTTGTTTACCTATAGCCAGTCTATGGCCTAGCTGTAGATTTTGTATCTGAGCGTTATTGTTGTTATGTATGCTGGATGTATATAGCAAAGAATTTCCTTGAATCAAGCAGATCATGTTCAAAACAAGCGCAATCGACTCTCCATTCTTTGCTTTTTCTCTCTTTCCTTCACTTTTCCAGTAAAGAATTGCTCCGCTTTCTAAATCGTGTGAATTTATCGATTCGTGTCGATATTCCTCCGTTTATTGTCGTTTGTTCAGATTATCCTGCCGAGCCAAATTTTGCTTTTTTTTATTTTTTGAGCGCTCCACCGCCGATTATTATTTTATTTTTCGGGCGCGCTGTTATTTGCGGGCGCGCGTAAGGCTCCGCAGAGGAGAGTGTTCTTTTCGATTTACAAAATCCCAATGCGGTAGCGAAAATAAACTAAGCATGTCCAGTACTTTATAATTTGTGCCGAAAAAGAAATCCCTCGAAGAAAGACAACGAGATCAAAAACTACATGACTACAAAAGCGTTTTTAGAACTTGCATTTCTCCTCTCTTTACTAGCGTTAACTACACCTGTTATCGCTATATTCCAGTTATATCCCAGCAAAATAACAAACGTTTAGAACAACGTTCATTCTCTTTCTTTAAAGAACGTTCTGACGTAATTTTGCTGACTTTGAACAGGTCTTTGCCGACTGGGATGCTTGGGATAAAGACGTAAATAATCTCTTTCTTAGGTTAGAACATGACTCTACTAGTGGTTTCAATATAACGAAATGGAACGTATTACAGATAAGTGTCATTTACTCGTACCTAGAAATACAAAGGAGCATACATGGGTAAACTTATAGGACCAAATGATATGGGAAGAGTATGGCGCTACAGTCCTACATTCTCATTCCATGTTACTATCCATGAAATTACACTTGCCACATACTTTATAGCTAACAATCAAAAATAAAAATAATAAAAAACAGGAAAAGTTTTTTGCCGGCTGGGATTGGATGTTGTACTTTAGGAGCATTAACTTTCGCGGGCCTTAACTTTCGCGGTTTTCGCGGATTTTTATTATTTTTGCTTAAAAATTATTTTGGTACATAGTTTGGAAAAAAATTATTTTCACCTAAAAATATTATTTTTTGCACCACCTGTTTGGCCCTGATGATGTCATCATAACTAATGAGGTTATCAAAAAAATAATTATGCCAAAGTGTTGGACTAACTTTCTGGAAATTTTCAACATTATAGCATGTTTCCATCTAAAGTTGTGCTCCCCCACAAAAACTCAGAGTCCCAAAAAGCCCATTCTGGATAAGTTTAATAGTCATTTTTTCGTTATTTTTTAAAGTCTTAGAGGGTATTAATAGCAAAAGGTAATAACAATCTCTGATATTGGTGCCATAGCCGCCTTAAATGTTAAGGGAAGAATTTATTTAGCAACTATTGAAATTTCAGGATGTATTGACTGTCAATAAAGAGTTAATAAATAGTGAATTGATGATTGAACCAAAATACCTTCACGACATTAATTTTTGCAAGTTCTTATTTTCCCGGATCCCAGAAAGAGTGCATTTTGCGGACATGTATTTTTGCAGTTGAGCTCATAATTTATTTTTCGCGCTCCATAATTTGTTTTTCTACAGTAACAATTTTTTGCTTATAACTGATTAATTTTCACTGGTTAATGCTCCTACAGGTACACAGTCCCTATCGAGAAATATCTGGAACGTTATTTAACGCGTATTAGTAAAAGAGTTTATCTTTTGTTTCAGTTTTCCGTTCACATTTAAAAAATACATGTTATACTTATATATATATATAACCAAGCTCGTTCCAAGATGTAACAGTTTCCAAAACTACTGAATATTGACCCGTATACTACACAGACTGTATAGCTATGTATGGCTACATTAGTCCATGTTCAGTAGCCATTTACAATGTGACGTTCTATATGAATAAGGAGACCTGGGGTCGAGTTTGATAAATGATTATAGTCATATTAATGACACGTCATGAATGTGGTGATGAGAACAACTTCTTTTTTCAGCTAAAACGATCTGGAAATGAAGTTGTATAAAAAGATTCTTTTTCATTTGGCGTCTAGGTAAGGGTAGTGAATTGTTTCAACCTCGTTTCGCTGGAATTGTGTTGTTTCAGCCTCGTTCCAATGGAATTGTGTTGTTTCAAGAATTAACAGACAGAAATTATTTGAGAAAGGTTATTACTACAGGATTCAGAAGATAATTTAAAAACTCTAATAAATCTAAAAATATTTTGTTGCATGGTGAGAGTATAAATGTTGATTCCTACTAGGCAAGACGTGGATTTCTACCAATGGAATGGCTTTTGCAGCGAATCATTAGCCTAGTAGAAATAAACGTTATAGGTATATGTTGAATAATGTTGCACATAATGTAAAAATTGATGAATTCGCGCATAGATTGCCAGCCGGCAAAAACCTGTTCAAAGTCAGAAAAATAACGTTCGTTATTTTGCTGACTTTGAACAGGCTTTTGCCGGCTGGATTGCAGCATATTCACAAATACATGGAAACAAGACATCTGTTGCTCAAATTAAAAACTTGTTGCAATTCAATAACTTAAGTTTCTGCTTTGAGCAATCAACGCCTCGTTTTCCTTATTTTTTGAAACGGTATATTCTATAAGAAGATGACAACCTGTAAGACATATTTCTTTTGTTGACACATAAATTTCACAACAGTTTTATAAAAAATGCATGTAAAAAAAAAGGATAGACAAATGTCTTAAATTAATTTTTTGGAACGGTGGCCCCCGTATTTAAAACATTTTTTACAGTTACTATTTAGTTATTTTTCATATGATTAGGGGGGCAATGTACAAAAAAAACATTTTTGAATACAACCCCATGAAACTTTATATGACAAAGTTTGATATATATTCGAAGATAATTATGCTTATAATCTTGCTGCAATGCTATAAGCTACGTTTGGTGCAGTGTAGAAGTTATTGCATTGCAACAAGTTTCTACTTTGAGCAGCCAATGCCTTGTTGTCATCATTTGTGAAAAGGTCTATTAAACAGTAGATCAAAACCCGTAGAAATTACAGTTACAGTCCAAGCTAAATATCTTAATAGTATGGACGCTGAGTTGCTCTAGCAGGTAAAAACTAGTTAAAAGCCCGCAGTTGTTCTAGCGGACTTTGAACAGGTTTTTGCCCACTGGGATACAAGCGTTAAACAGTACCAAATACAGTGACGTTTTCCCGTATATGGGCTATATATTACCGTACATGGAAAGTTCAGTTCCGTATATGGACTATTTACTGCCGTACATGGGAAATACGGTTCCATATATGGACTGCAATCCCTCACAAAACTCTTTGAGACAAAGTGAAATTTGAGCAAAAATATGACTAGCAAATAAAACAGCACAAAATTTCTAATTTGTTTCAAAAGCCTGGGTACTAGGCGGCTGGAAATAATAAAATTTGTTGAGTTTGCAAAAAGGCCTAAGATTCTAAGCCCTAAGTATAGAGTCTGGGATTCCCGAGGTCGTTTTAATTAGTTAAGTTTTACTTGTGGTGTATATTGCTTGTTGAAAGTCGCAATTTGCCTCGTATTTTATTTGAGAGATTGTAGGTACTGCCGTATATAGGTATATATATTCCCTTATATGGACTAGGTTCTGCCGTATATGGGTATATGTATTCCCGTATATGGACTAGGTACTGCCGTACATGAGATACTGTATTCGGTAGCCATCATCACTGTATATATTTCAGATAATTGAATGTTCACATCATTTTCTTGCTTTTCTTGTTTTTGATTTTCAGAAATTATCTGTTAGGTGTGACATTTATTACGGAACATGGTGTGTGTGTGTTTTCGCGTATTGGTAAACTTACTGGATATTGAAGAGCATGTTCTAAGTGCCGTAAAAACGCTAGAACAACGTCTTCATCGATGTTCCAGCTTTATTGTCCATGCTCACCGGGATGATAATAACCTTTGATAGTGATGTAGATGCAAAGCAAAAAGTTAGCGAACACCTGTTCAAAGTTCTCAGTAAAGACGCTAGAACGACGGACTTCGAACAAGTTTTGCACACCTGCTGGCACATGACGTTGGAACAACGTCGAAACGACTTCGCGACGTTGTTTAAACGTTGTTCCGCCGTTGTTCCACGTCATATGAGCACCGAGGAATACGGTTCAAAATTAACTACTACAAAGTTACTACGAAGTTTCGACATGGAATGGTATGGTAAATTACACATATCTACCTGGTCACTAGAACTTCTTGATGTTTGGACTGAGCTCTCGAAATAGTTTCTAATGAACACGAACAACTACTTTATTCCAGAGCTTCTTGATATTCGGGCGGATGAATCCTTTTCCTTATTTGACATAAGCCCTGTTAAAATAACCGCCGGTCATCACTGTAGAGGATAGATTGTTCAGAATATTTTCCGCCAAATTGGCTGAAAATATTCTAAAAAATCTTTACTTCACTCCAAGGTGATGACTGGCAGTTATTTGAAACTCTGGGAATAAAATAATAAGAAATAGGATACGGTTTGTCATCCAGGTTATATGAGAATAGTTTTTACAATGGTAATGTTCAATTAAGCAATCATACGAAAAACGTCTGATCTTTCAACTTTGCTCAAGCCACAAGTTTTAATCTTTTTAATCTTTCCATGAGTCTCGAATTTACACAACGTATAACCGATTATATGGTGAAAACAGAGATGGATGGTGCTGTTTAAATATACATAATATATATTTAAATTCGTTCGTACGTTCGTGCCATCAGCATAACTTTAGTTTAGAAATTCTTTCGTACGTTCGTACCATCAGCAGGGATATGCTTAATAAATAATTTTTTTCAGTGCAGAAAAAAATGTTTATATAAAACAAAAGAAAATAATTTTTTTAAATAACGAATGGATTAAATAAAATTCTTGCGTGGTATGTTTTCTTGGGTGGTAATTATATATTTTTTACCATTTATCGTTTACTTGTCTACACGCAATTGGGACGACTGATTTGCCAGCTAACTCGATAACTGACTCGCCAATACTTTCTTGATTATTTTGTTACTTATAAGACAATAATTTGTATAATTCATCCCCATTCTTGTATTTCTTCCGGTTCCGTGGGTAACGTATGACATTTGTATTTGTATTTAGACTTTCTTCTCTTCTTTTTTTTCGACCATTTTAATTTTTTAATATGCCAGTTTTTTCTTTCCATTTTTTTACACATAAGGCCTGATTTACAACTACAATGATTTGTTACTATTCCACCATCTTTGATACGAATGTACTAAAAAAAGAAGAAAATAAATAACTTAATGATCATGCAATGGTTTGGTTTCTTCATACTGAACCATTCGATAGACCTTTTTCCAAAATGATGAAAACGAGGCAAAGGAAGTTGTTGCATTGCAGCAAGCTCTACTTTGAGCAAAAAACGCATATCTATTCTGGGCAGATTCTTAAATCCTACTTCACTTGACCGGCATTTTTTGCTTCGGTCAGTGAGTACCATTCCACCACAATTTATAATAAAGTTAATCTAAAGTTTATCTGAACTTTACGATATTTCAACAGTAGATTAGACGGAAGAAAGTAAAATTTAATCCGAATCCATTGAAGATATACATCCAGACTGTATACTTCCATATCCAGACCCTATGCTTCCATATCCAGATTATATACACCCATATACAGGCTGCATACTTTCACATATAGACTATATGCACCCATAATGGACTGTATAGTTCCTTATTCAGACTACATACTTCCATATTTAGACTGTATACGTCCATATTCAAACTGCATACACCCATATATGGACTGTATACTTCCATATACAGACAACATACTTCTATAAACAGATTGTATATTTCCATATATAGACAGCATACTTCCATATCCAGACTTGTATACTTCCATTTCCAGACTGCATACACCCATATATGGACTGTATACCTCCATTTCCAGACTATATACTTCCATATCCAGATTGTATATTTCCATATCCAGATTGTACATTTCAATATACAGACAGCATACTTCCATATACAGTCTGTATACGTTCGTATACTTTATGCTTCCGTATATTTTGAAAAAGACTTTGTAAAATGTCGAAATATCGTATATATATATAGCTATACATAGCTAGCTATATGTAGGACAGTATTTTGCATTTTCTCATGCTGTGAAACCTCTCGGTGAGACATTTAGATCGAATAATCATGTCTATAAACATGAGAAGGAAAAGATCACTCCAATAGCCATGCGGTGTTTGTCAACCTGTCGATGGAGTGTTGATTTGAGATATGGACAGACGCCATGTGTCTGTATACTTTATAAACTGAGAACATTTTAGCCAGTGGGCAAAAATCTGTTCAAAGTCAGCTGTAAAGCCACTAGAACAACGTTGAAATCGTTGTACTAGCGTCTGTATTGCGGACTTTGAACAGGTTTTTGCCAATTAGGTAGTGTTCCTTATACATTTTTAAGAAAAATTAATCTACAATGAGGAGTGTTAAGACAATGAGCTTGCAATTGATTCAGCACATTTCCCCTTAATTCTTAAAATTTGTGTAAAACCACTTTCTCTCTAAAATACTTTTTTATATTTGTCACAAAGTAAAGGTTGATTTCCACTAGGCAAAAAAATTCGTGCGAAAGTCAAAAGAAAACATTCCATTGGTAGAAATTGACGTCATTTTTTACCACCGAAATATCTTTTTTTTGGCTTTGGCACGGAATATTTCATGTAGTAAATGCTATAGGATTTGTAATCGATTTTTGCAAGCTTTCTTCGCATATACCTTGTGTATTACCTCGTTCTCACGCAAACATGTAAACAAAAATGGTGTGTTCCCACATGTTTCATAATGACGTAATGTTTATGTTACCTTCATATTATAAGCAAAACAATGTTCATTCTTCGCTAGTTTTGATTTACAAATTCCTTCATTGTTGTTGACAGCTGTACAGCAACTCTCACGATTCTGTTTCGTACAATCTGAGTGTCGTTTACAATACTAAATAAAATTAAAATAAAAACATGTTAATAGGTGCACTTTCACAAGGAGCGTAAAACGCTACTGAGTGCGTACCCTAGCTTAAATATAGCTATACGTGTCGGTATTCAGTAGCGTTTCATACTATGTTTACAATATATACTCATTTGTTTGACTAATTTGATGTATGGATACTTCCCAGTAGACATAAACTTTTCGTTCGACATTGTTCTAGGGTCTTTACTGCGGACTTTGAACAAGTTCTTGCTCACTTGGTCGCTGTTTTATTTGCATGAATCTTACTGCTCTCTCGCAAAAAAAAATTAAAAAGTTTTCGTCTTTGTTTTGAGGATTAGTGCGGATGTTAGGTAAACATTAAAGTCTTGGATTTATTATATGGCAAAGAAGCAGACGATTGTGTAAACTAGCATCTTCCTTCTTGTCCGTTGTACATAGACCGATGTGTTGGAACAAGATCTATAATTTATAAGAACTAAATAGATACAATCTAGCTGGAGAAATGATTTTCTAATCTGCTTGTTGTTGCAGTGCCATATAAAAGCGTTGATACGGTTCATACGCTATTATACACACATTGAAGTGTTGATACGGTAAATTCGCTATTCTATACATATGAAAATGCTGATACGAAAAATCCGCTACTACTCATGAACTGATAAATTCCTCTATATGGCTTATAGTTGTCTATAAACTTCTCAAGTTGTTCTTTGACAGAATGATACTATCACCATGGATGGTATTACGTTAACACAATGGACACAAATTTGTTCAAAGTGGACGCTAGAACTAAACCGAAGACCTTCTCGCGTTCTAGCGTCTTTACTGCAGACTTTGAACGAGTTTTTGCCCACTGGGAATGAGCTTAAACACCTGTCTCTTCATTGGGAATGTGACTCTGATAAATTTCCACCCACTTTGTGACAAATAACCACCCTACTTCTGGAGTATCTAAGTTATGCTTGTAAACTAAATTTCCATCCATTTTTTGACAAATAGCCACCCTACTTCTGGAGTATCTAAGTTATGTCCGTAAACTAAATTTTCATCCACTTTGTGACAAATAACCACCCTACTTCTGATGTATCTAAGTTATGCCCGTAAACTAAATTTCCATCCACTTTGTGACAAATAACTGACCTACTTTTGGAGCATCTAAGTTATGCCCGTAAACTAAATTTCCATCCACTTTGTGACAAATAACCACCCTACTTCTGGAGTATCTAAGTTATGCCCGTAAACTAAATTTCCATCCACTTTGTGACAAATAGCCACCCTACTTCTGGAGTATCTAAGTTATGCCCGTAAACTAAATTTCCATCCACTTTGTGACAAATAACCACCCTACTTCTGGAGTATCTAAGTT
>JAULBZ010006656.1:0-12172 GCA_032360805.1 Neoturris breviconis | reverse complement strand
ATTGCAGCCAAAAGATGACGCTTATTAAACGCCGCCATATTGAAAAATGATTTGAACTAGTTGATATATGTTGATATGTTACCTACGTAACATATCTAAACAAAACCGTACGTGCATGTGAGCAAAACTGTACGTGAGATAAAATTTTCTTACGTTCCTTACGTTAAAATTTTACGTAAAGTCCTTACGTAAAAAAATACGTACATGTGAATGTAGCTTTAGAAAGTGAAATTCAAAAGGCAACATAAGGGCAAATACTCACAGTAGAGGAGAGATTTTCAAGTATTGAGCTTTAGGCTACAAATTCCATTAATAAATGCATGGCTTAGTACTTGACCTCCTATGCCGTGTTGTTTGAAATAAAATTAAAAGCAAATAATCACTGTGGAGGAGGGATATTTGAGTATTACTTCAGGCTTTCTATTCTGAAACAATGCTCAACCCCTTCATAGTGATTATCTATTTACTCTGATGTTATAGTTTATTCCATCTAATATAATTGTCTAATCATCGTTTAGATATTTTCTGAAACCATCACAGCTTGCTAATTGGCCACACTTACCATGAACTGCACAACATCTGATTCTCTGTGTTCTCTTGATTTATAATAAAATAAGTTTGTTACCACAATCACGTGATATAGATATGTATTCTTTATCCGATGGGGAATTTCTTGGAAATCAGAAACATAAAGATCTATACCAGTCACTTTATTTTTCAGTTCTCTGAAAAGGAATTTTTAACAAAATTAATTAAGTAAATGTAACACTATTTCATTATACCACAAAATTCTGCACTATTTACCCTAAATTTACTTTTACAAAATACATTTTCAAAGGCCTTTCTACATACAGTAGAGTATTAGACAAGGAGAGTGAGGGGAGTTAAAACTTGACTCCTGCACATATATTTGTAAAAAGAGAAATTTGTAACCGGTGAATATCTGCGCTCATATAGGGACAATGAAATACACCATTCTTCTAAGAGAAGGTATTATTTTGATTTGGACACGTCGTCTGTCACCGTAGAATCAAATCATGCTTCAATGGACTACCGTAAATTGGTTTAACTTTGAACATTTTGAACAGTTTCTCATAAGTCTCTTTCTTACGCTCACTCCGGTCGCACAGGCATCAAATAGCTGGCTAAAGACAGCTCAAATCATTTTAAAAACAAAATGCCCGATATTAAGGCATTGGATACGCTTCGGCTTTGTTATAGAAGAATCCTATTTTTAGAGCTTTAAAATTTAAATATCAAGCGTTAAATGTCTTAGAACCGTAAATGGTATGAACATGAATGACCTCTCATTTTTTTTGTCTGAAATTGCTACCTAAGTTTTTTCAGTCTCAAAAAAGCCCAGTCCTATCATCGTTAACAGATGGAGCTAAACAGAGTTGAGTTCATGTTACTTGTTGTGACTGTTGTATTCTGGTATAGACATAGTTATTCACGAGGGTGTCAACGCCCCGGAAATTTCTGTATTTTGTCCGCGTCATAACAGGTCTTCCGAAGTATGTCAATTTTATTTGCAATAAGGCCCCAGGGCTGTACAAATGTTTTTTAGTATATGGACGCCTCCGTATTCCAAAATATTTTTTTGTGTACGTACAACGTACGTAATAATTTTTTTTTCGGTGAACGTGCGTACACGTTGAGCAGTTACCTGGTACGTACATACTTAATAATTTTATCCTGGATTTGTTATCTTGTAAGTAACTCTTTATCAAACCTGGTTTCTATAGAATGGATTTGGTTTAAGGGAAGTTGTTTTCTGTATAGAAGAAATAATTTCATTGATTTCATCACATAAAACTGACACAAAACGGGAGCTATTAAATTCATCACTTGTTTTAAAATAGTTTGTTTTAAATACTTGGCAATAGACTCAGAAGAGGTACTCTCCACAGCGATGACTGGCTGTTATTTCGAGCCCTGTGCAAGTATTATCTGGAGAAAGCAGTTACTCTTCTTTGAAGAACTCTCCAACTGCAAGATGCAGGGTAGAAAAAATAAATCCACCTACCAATCGTATTTTCATTATCATAAATTGAAAGTTTCATTTCTTGAAGGGCAACCCATTTTCTTTCCCAACTTTGTTTACTGCCACTTCTAAAAATAAAAACGTAACTTAGAAAACTAACCAGATACAGTACCTTTGTTGCAGTTTTATTTTAAGAGTCTAGGATTTTCATACAGACCTCAGAATTCACGTAGGCATTTCCCTATGAAGGAGCATCTTTGGAGACTAATTTGCAGCGTGTTGGCTGTAAAATAGCCTCCAAAGATGCTCCTCTACAAGAGAATGCCATCGTGTATTCAAAGGACTATTCATGATCAGCAAAGAGGCAAACTTATATTTACTTAAAAAGGCAAAACACATCCAGTGAAAGAAAAAACCCAGGGGGAAAGAACTTGTTCAAAGTCCGCAGTACAGATGCTAGAACAACGTCGAACAACGTTGTTCTAGCATCTTCACTGCTGACTTTGAACAAGTTTTTGCACACTGGTAAGCATAAGATTACAATGCAACTTACTTTCTAGGGAATTTCAACCATCCTTGAATTTTAGGTAATTTCATATTACTGACATCAATAGCAACTGAACCATCGTCGAGAATCATTGATGAGCGATTTAATCCCACTGCAAACTGTGGAAGCAGGGAAGTGGGAACTCCACATAAACTTTGTAATGACTGAGCACATCTTGAATGGCATACGATGTGGCACTCTGAAAGTTGAGCAAAAACTTGTTCAAAGTCCACGGTAAACATGCTGAACAAAGTCGAAGTTGTTCTAGCATCTTTACTGCAGACTTTGAACAAGTTTTTGCCCGCTGAGATTTAAATGAACAGCATAATGTAAATAAAACGCTGATACTGTCGAAGTAATAAAGTTAGAACAAGCCTTGGTATAGCTGTCGGTCATCACTTGCGGAGGAATATTTTTTAGTAGTAAACTAAAAAAAACTCCTCCGCAGGTTATCTGTGACGTTTATTTTAAAGCTTGCAAAGGTGCTTCAAATAAACCAATATATTATCTGTGAAGAATAGTGATTTGGTTTCTTTTATGCAGGAGCTATATATTTATTTTAAATCTTGCTTGCATGCAGTCATTTGCATTCTATATAAGGGTAAACAATCAAAATGGTAGCTTGTTTTGATTACAAGTTTGTTGTTAAGGTTGATTGTGGTGAATTCCGCACGAAAGCAAAAAGAAGACATTCCATTGGTAGAAATTGACATCACATGATGCGTGTGATGTCAATTTCTACCAATAGAATATCTTCTTTTAGCTTTTGCACAGAAAATTCAGCATAAACGGAAATTAATGTTTACGTATAGATCTCTAACAAACCTGTGCATTTTGAAACTTCTTTTGCAAATGGTACTGCATTTAAACATACAGGACATTTTGATGGTCGCATGTTCAACGTTTGTTGCAAACTAAAAATAAGGAAACAATATCCCATATAATATCTTCATTGTAGCTGATAAAATCTACAGAGGAGAGTACTGAGCCAATAATCTTGCAATGGATTGGTTTCTTCGTACCGAAGAAACCAATCCATTACAAGTTCGTTGACCTTACACACTTCTGTAAAGATTAATTTTTGTTGAATTTTAGTTGCTTTAACCTTGCCAAAAAAGTTGGTTTAAAGAAAAATGTTGAGATCTATTATGTAAGTTCCACTGGTTATACTCTATATATTCCACTTAAAACGTTTTCTAGTTTGAGTTTTGGTTATGACTACATAAATCATCCAGATCATCCATATTTTATTTTCATAAAAAGCGTATTGATTTTGCTGTGATTATAGAAATCCAGAACATGATTTCTAGCCAATCAGCGAAACGAAAGTCTCCAGAGTCTTAAAATATCAGGGTAAACTTGTAATCACCTCAGAGGTGGAGAAATATGGAATGCAATGGTCAATATAAGAGTAAATAATCACTGTGAAGAGGTATTTTTGAGCATAGTTTCTGGCTACAGATCCTGAAGCTATTCTCAAAAGTCACTTCTAAACAGTTATTTGCTCCTATTTCGACAACTGACATGTAAATTGATAGATAGGCCTAAAAATAACTGTTGGACCTGCGTGAGGAAGCGTTTTGAGTATAGCCTTGCAGCCAAAACCAATACTAAAACATACCCCTCCACAGGTGATTATGCAGTTATTATGAGATATTGATATAAAACAAATAAATACAACATACTGATGTTCTGATTTTTTCCTTCTTTCTACTGGTACAGTTCCGTTACCGCGTACTTCATTCTCTGCCATTTGATAAATATCAGCGACACTTGTAGAAGGCGATGATCGTACAAAAACAGAACTTGACGTTGAAGTTGATTTTACAATATCTTTGTGAGATAACCGTGGTGTTGATGGATTACTTGGTGAACGTAAGTTTCCTCGCATAACAGTCACTAAAAATATGCAATAGATAGTTTTATGCAATTTTTAAAACAAAGTAATTCCTGACAAATTGCATTGTTATCTCGAGGACGATCTTAAGACAGGCGACGTCACAGTTGCTACAATTTCATATACAGTGAAACCTCTCTAATGCGAAGTCCCTGGAGATCAGAAGATATTGCTTGACTTTGAAAGGTTTCTAATTACAGAGGTTCCACTGTAATCCAGTGTATTCAAGTTACAGTTTCAAGCAGATGTCAAGAAAACAGTTGTTTTAAAAATTTAAAACAATAGAGAACAACCTATATCAAGCAAATAATCACTGAGGAGGGATATTTGAGCATTGCTTCAGGTTCGCTAACCTGAAGCAATGCTCAAAAATCACTCCTCCACAATGATTTAGCACATAGCTATATCATTGAACATGATTTGTGCTTCATTATATAAATTAAGAGAAAATTTTATTTCGGATTTATGAAAATTAGTAAATACACTGATTCAATCCAGGAGTTTGGCATTGTGATGGATGCCAGACTATCACTTCCATCCTGATAAAAGTTAGGAATAAACCGAGGGAAGTACAATAATAATCATCACTCCTTAGATTCATGCATCCATTGCTTATAGCCTGAGGGAGCAAACATATTTTCACTGCTTTCAATCCATAGATTTGTCAAGTCTCTTGTTTTTTGTACTTATAGCCAGGGAGAAATTTCACTAATATATTTCTTATCTCATATTTTCTATACCTAGTGCGGAAGCAGACTTACTTTCATTCCTTAGATTGGTCAATTCTTCCCTTGCTTTCTGTAACTGAAGATGTAATTGAAGATTGGAATTTTTTTCTTTTTCTAAAGCTTTTTCAAGATCACGAGTTTTTCTTACATCAATCGTCGCTGTCCTAGTGGGAACATCTGGTTTTCCTTTCCCAAAATTGAACTAAAGAAAATATAGATCTCCAAATTATAATCTTGCAGATGATTGGTTTCTTAATGCAGAGGAAGGTAGTAGACCGGTGTACAAAATGAGAGCAAATAATCATTTTGAACACTGGTAGCCACAACACTCTTTTTTATACCCATGCTCTATTTATATATCGAAAGTCAGTAGTCAAAGTAAGTGTGAATCACTATGGAAGAGTGATTTTTGATTTTTGATTTTTGAGAGACTTTGTCCAGTGGGCAAAAACTTGTTCAAAGGTCGCAGTAAAAATGTTGTTCTAGCATTTTTAATGTGGATATTGAACAAGTTTTTGTTCACTGGGTAAAGTTATGTCAAAGATCTCTCCTCCACAGGGATTATATACTTTTAACTGGAGCACTGATGTGAAGAGTAAATAAGAAAGAAGAAGTACTTTTGTTTTCTTTCCTCCTTGAGTAAAGTTACGATCATCAATCATGACTTTCTTCTGAAGAAAATCTATCAATTTAGTCTGTTGTGCAACTGTTGATTCTAACTTAATCTTCTCTTCTGCAAATGAAAATGCATTGCGTTCAAGTTGATTCTGCAAATTTTCCTTCTCGGTAATGATGTCATCCTGCCGTTCTTTTAATTCTTCTATTTCAACTGTCAGCGTAAAATTTGATGAGGTTTGCTGTGCACTTAGATCTTCAAGTTGTGAAACCTGCAGCAATAAAATGCATATTAAAGTTGTATCCCTTGGCTCTATGTAGACAGTCTGTGGAATTTCCAATTACTAAATCAGATTTATGGAGGAAATATTCTGAGCAACATTTATAGCAAATGTCCAAATAACTCTCCTTCAAACTTGCTTTCAGGTAAAAAGAGATATTATTTCTTAGGCAAATCACTTTGGTGGAGGGTGTATATGGTGTACACACTTTACCTAAAGATGTATCTCTTCCAGTGAGTTCCTTTAATGAGGAGTGTTTTAGTTTGACCCGACTAAATAAATAAATAAACAAAATAGAGCAAGCTTTAATACAACTACTAGATATCACCTGTGGAGGAATGTTTTTTCCAAACTGAAAAATACTCCTCCACAAGTGCTATCCGGCAGTTAAATTCCTGTAAAAGAAATGAACTCACTTCATTAAAATACTTTTCCTTTTCACTATTTTCCGTTGAAAGTTTTCGTTCTAAATTTTTTATTGTGACAGCATTCAAGCCATTTTTCTTTTCTGCAGAGGACAACTAGAAATAAATTTCGATCGCAATGAATACATATTATACAAACAAGAAAACACAAAAGTGATAAAAAGCGATCAAAAGAAGGACATAATTTGGACGGCCCAGTGGGCATATGATGTCGGTTCCATGTTGCAACAATGTCAAAATGATATCGCACCATGATTTTCATGTTGTTGTAACATTGATCAGACATTGTGTACCTGTTTATTACCAATATTATTTCTTAAAGCATTGCGAGGATTAGGTAGGTTACAAAATTAGAGTAATTAATGATTATGGAGTTTTTTGAGCTTAAGGGTTTTTTGAGCTTAACTTCAGGCATTTTAGTTTGAAGCTATGCTCAAATTCACTCATCCACAGTGATGATTTGTTCTTCTTTTAACTAATGCAATAACATATTAGTAACACCTATATTCAATAATTTAGAGTTTGTATTTCGATGCCTAATGATACTATGGTGCACACATGAATTAAGTTCAGAAGTAATCAAAGAAAAGCATGTATAATAATTAGACATTAGAGTAATAACTAGCAACTGGCGTTTCAAAATAAAAGTAGGTTACCGTTGCCATGACCTCTTGCATTTTCTCATCCTTTCTTTTATTTGCATCTTCTAATTCATCCAATTTTTGTTGCAAATCAGCTTTTGAAGAACCAATGTCTTCATCGAGTGTGCGCAATTTCTCATCAGCTTTATTTCTGAAAGTAATGCATCAATTAGGAAGTATACGTTGCACCGTTTGTATTTGTGGAAAAGAATCAACCATCTTAGGAATGATTTACCAGTGCCAAAAATAAGAACAAATAAACATTGTGGAAGAGTGCTTACTATTGCGTTCTTCATTAGCCTTGTTTAATAAAATTAAAATATTAAATACTATGTGCATAGAAGAATATTGAAATCAAACACTATGGAGGAGTGTTTTTGAGTAATTTTCAGTAACACTATACTAAAAAAAAAACACTCTTTCACAGGTAATGTTTATTAGTTATTTTCGGGCTTAGCTGAGGTTGTCATAATTATTTTAATCCATCCCTCTTACTATTTACACTCCTCTAACAAGTCCAGTGTTTGAAATAAGAGCAAATAAACACTAAGGAGAAGGGATTTTTGCACATTGCTTCACACTATATACCCTGAAGCAATGCTCAAAAATCACTCTTACACAGTGATTATTTGCTTTTATTTCAAATACTGAAATCTATATAGCCAGAAAAACAATTCTTCACAATTATTATCTGTTGTTATTAGGAAGCCTGTAGAATCGTATAAACTAATCATTACTTTAATTGTCTCTGCTGTTCAACTGAGTTAAGTGCATCTGTTAGTTGTTGTTCTAATTTCTCTTGAGCTTGATACTGTTGGCGTCTAAAATAAACAAATAAATCAATCAATTTCCTTATGAGCAGATGAAAAGATTACTAAAAATACATTGCGCTTACAACCAAATGTGACAAAACCTGTTCAGAGTCTGCAGTATAGATGCTAGAACAATGTTTTCAATGCTGTTCTAGCATCATCTTTACTGCTGACTTTGAACAAGCTTTTGCTTACTTGGTTAACTTTACAGCCTACTTCTTAGAGATTATCATTTCAAATTATATGATACATATTCTCAGTGGGCAAAAACTTGTTCAAAGTCTGCAATAAAGATGCCAGAACAACAGTTTCAAAGTTGTTCTAGCGTCTTCACTACTGACTTTGAACAGGGTTTTGTCGACTGGGTTAATCCTCTGTGAAATTGCAAATTCTCACATTCTATAGATTTTGAATACAGTTTATTATTTAACATATTGGTAGTATATGTGGAGAAGAGTGTTGAATCAACTCTCTGGCATAGAAACAATCTAACCTTTACAAATAACCAGTGTGGAGGAGTAAAATGTTGAGCATAAGCTCTTACTTCGAGTAATGCAGCGTTAAAAATAAGAACAAAGAATCACTGTGCAGGAGTAATCTTTGAGCATTACTTTAGGCTAGAAAACTTGAAGAAATGCTTGAAAATCCCTCCTCCACAGCGATTATTTGTTCTTATTTCGAACACTGTAACTTACTTAATCATATTCCATTGTGTTTCACGATCTTGATATTCATCATTCATTACTTCCAGCTCTTCAACCTGACCTTCCAACATTGTAGCCGTCTGCTTCAACATTTGAATTGTCTATGAATACAAAAAGATAGATATTTACAACAGAGTTCATCAGTGTTCAAAATAAGAGTAAATAATCCATGTGGAGGAGTGAATTTTGAACATAGTGAATGCTGCATATGCTAAAAAATTACTATGAAAATGTAATATCTAAAATAATCTGTTTTAATACATCAAAGATCATGTTAAGGGGTAGAATTTAGTCTAATTGATCCAGGAAAGCCATACGATAGTAGAAACAATCAAATAAACTCGCATTCGTCTAATTTATCATACCTTATAGTACAGTAGTATAGTACATAAACCTCAGCTACATACTTGGAACAGGTTAAATTTTCATGGAATTTATATCGTATAAAATGTTGGAGATTGTGTTGAATCGGAATTAAAAAAACTGTCAGTTATCACTGTGGAGGCGATATTTTTCAAAAATATTTTCAGCCAATTTGTGATGAACAACAGTTATTTTAAGCCCTGTTGATTCATGAACAAAGATGTCCCTTTGTTATTAAGTTAAGGAGCCATCTCCTCAACAAAGATGTGGAACACACGTCCCTTTCTTATTAAGTTAAGGAGCCATCTCCAAAATTCGCTTCAAAAAGAAGATATTTTAGCAGCTTTAAGAAAAATTAATCTACGATGAAGAGTGTTAAGTCAACGAGCTAATTGAACTTAATGGAATGTGAATAAATATTAAACCTACCAAGTCTTGACTATTAGCTTGTCTTTCCTTTTCATTTAATTCTTCTTGTATTTGTTCTTTTTCTTTTCGGTTTTTCACTAGTTCATCTGTATTTTGCTGAACTTTAGATTCCATAACCTGAAAGAACACCATTTCAATGATAAATCATGCAAGTAATATATATTATAACAAAACTTTAAATTTCACATTTCTTTGGCATTAGATACAAATTATGTCTAAAAAAAAAGATAATCGGGGTTCTACTGTATAAATATTTTTGGAATTGTAAGTAATTTTAGATTGAATTGTAAACATTTTTTTGATGTTAAGTGCAAATAATCGCTGTGGAGAAGTGATTTTTCAGCATAGCTTTAGGCTTTGTAGTATGAAGCTATGCTTAAAAATCACTTCTCCACAGTGATTATTTACTATTATTTAAACCACTATATCGGTTAAATGAACCTCTTCCTCGTATTAAACATACCTTTTTATCAGCTTTTAAGTTCTCGATAGTAACATTTGATTTTTTCAGTTTATCTTCTATAACCTATCAATAATAAAAGAAATATTTGTTAGTAACTATCAGGGAACGTCCCAAATATTTCGTTCCAAAACCAACTTTTTTAGTTAAGAAATTAAACTGGACCAAATTAATAAAAAAGAATCTGCACAGAAGGGTGTTATGTCAACGAACTTGCAATAGATTGGTTTCTTCAGTATGGAGAATGGAGAAACCAGTTCATTGCAATATCATTGACTCAGTATGACTCCTCTGTAGATTTTATTTTTGAACAGGAGAAAAATTTGTAATCAAGACACAATTTCAAAAGAAGAACCAATGGAGTCATATTCATCTTTACATAATATAGTATTATTATCTAGAATCATGAAAGGGAGTGTAATGGACAATGCAGTAGCTTTCACTACATTACTGACATAAGTGTACACAAGGAACAAAACACAAGCTAACATGCCACCTTACCCTGAATACACAGCAGTGGTCAAAATAAGAGCAAATAATCACTGTGGAGGAGTGATTTTTGAGCAAATTTTTAGGCTAGAAAGCCTGAAGCTATGCTCAAAATTCTCTCCTACAGTGATTATTTATTTGTATGTCAGGGTGCTTACAGCTACGAAAAGTAGACCTAAATACCACTCAAGGGCCGGAATTCAGGCCCAGGCTAGAAGAGTAGCATGTCTGAATAATTGGTTGACATGTACAAACGGGTACTTATAGATATTTCAATTTGTCAAAAATAGTGAATACGCAATGTTCAAAATAATGGAGGAGTAATTGATTGCTTTTATTTTAAGCATTGGATATTCCAGAAAAATATATTTTATTCAAAGATAAGAATATTCAGTAGGAACATACATGAAACAAAACTGTGTATATTCAACTGCTGTGCAACATCTTACCTTTAATTTACCAGTATCTACTTTTTTACTCTTATTTGAATCAATTTCAGCCTGAAATTGGAATGATCAAAGTTTAGTAGCAATATTGATCTACAATCCCGGAAACAATTAGACATTTTACAAATTTTAGTAAACAATACACACCACAAGCAAAACGCCAATGCTGAAAGTGACCACTAGAAGTCCCTAGAGATTTATCTCAGTGATTTATCGAGTAGACTTAGAACTCAGGATCTTAGGACATGTTGCAAACTCGACAAATTCTGTTGTTCCCAGCAGCCTAGTATCCAAACAAAATCGAATTTTTGTGCCATTCGTCTTGCTAATCAAAAAAGGTTTTTTTTCTAAGTTGAAATTTCGACTTTTTGCTAAAATTTCACTTTGTCTGCAGTATTATTTTCCGGGATTGTAGATCTCTGTCCGCCAACAATAATAAGCAACTTGGAAACCAATCACAAGCTAAATGTGAATAACAAATAAACTGTGAAGAGGTGTAATAAATCAAAAACTAGTAATTGATTGCTTTATTAGGTACAAAGAAGAAATCAATACAAGGTGTTTGTTGCAATGCAGTAACTTCCTTTTTTTGTGCAGTGAAAGTTACTGAACAAAAAGGAATTTACTGCATTGCCACAAGTTTGTATTTTGAGCAACAAACGCCTTGTGAGGATTGACTCAAAAACTAATTAACCTGTAAATTTAAAATTTGTGATTTTAACTGGTCTGATGTTTTACTACCGGCAGATACTTCTTTTTGATATTTCTTATTCTCGTCACAAGCCTAAAATGAAGCAATATCATAAAATTTTGAAATAAAAACAAATAATCACTGTGGAGGAATAATTTTTTATCATAGAGAAAGGCTAAATTTATATCCCATTTAATAATATTAGACAGCGACAAGTTGGACCTGTTATTCCGGTTCTGCAAAATACTAGGATCATCTTGAAATTAATATTTGCAGAGAATTGCACTTCAGTGGTCGTAATAACAGTAAATAATCATTGTGGAGGGGGGATTTTTGAGCAGACTTCCCCTTTTCATTGTTTTATTTAACCAAATCTCACTAAAATATAGATTTTTTGTTTCTGAAGCTACTATTACGGAAATATCATTTACGTATTTATGTTTCACGAGGGTACTAAAAAATTAAAAAATCATCAAAATTCAAAATGACTTTATAAATTAAAATAACATACATGTCTGAATAACTGTTGCATATCACTTGTGGAAGAGTGTTTTTTTTAGAGTAGTTTTTAGCTTTTTACACTCAGCAATCTAGCAATTACTACACAGGGGTTAAAATAAATGCCAGTCATCCATTTGGCTGAAAATATTCTGAATAATC
>JAULBZ010006655.1:0-12173 GCA_032360805.1 Neoturris breviconis | reverse complement strand
TGTTTGACTTTAGTTTGACTTCAGTGGTTAACCATCATTGAGGAGGGATGTTTGAACATAGCTTCAGACTTTGTAGTTGGACAGTATGCTCAATATTCACTACGCTACAGTGATTATTGCTCTCATACAACCCTTCCTGAAAGCATCTTGCAATATCCAATGCATCCTACACAAAACTTATCCTCATATTTAACTGTGTTGTATTAATGTTGATGTGAATTTACTCTGCACAAATAAAACATACATGGGAAGGAATCATAAACTAATCCTTACTGCCATTTCTAATCAAATGATATCTCAATTAAAACCATTTTAATTTTAAGAATAAAATTTAGTGCAATTGATACTTGTAATATTAATTTAATTTCTTCATTTTTAACATGACAAGCAAAGATCACTATAATTTTGTGACGACGGCAGCGGTGGCACACTTTTCTTATTAGCATTTGAAGCAATATTTCATAAGCACTGACTAAAAACTTTTAATATGTAAACCTTCAAACTTTCAATTTCATCCACTCAGGTTCGAGTTTAGGTATTGGAATTCTAGCCTCCATTATAAGACTACTGGCCAATTTTTTATTTTATTTTTTTAAATGAGAAGTGGAGGCTTAGAAAATCTTTTGGCATTTTAATTTTCTATGAAACTTTAAGCAGGAATCTTTATTGGCATCCATTTTGTATTTTTGGAGATTCAAAATAAATAAAAATAATGAGATTTCATTTTTCACTCTTCAATTTTTTTTAAGAATTGTGATGAGAACATTAAAGGCATGTGCACATTTAAAAACATCATTATACAGGTCATGTTGATTATTAATTGAATTTTGAAATATGATAAGAAATAAAAATAAATATTTTAACTAAAATATATTCTTCCATTGCATTGTTCTGTTATCTAGTTTTTTTTAATTTTAATTTTATAAACAGACGATGGAAACCATCTTTTATTATAACATAAATTTTATATACATGTAGCCTGTATATATGTAGCCTATATACATGTAGCATATATACCTGTACCCTATATAAAGCTCATAATTTAATTTGAAAACACATGATGTCTTTAAAACATTAGTAGTGTATTAGCCTAATACCTATATTAGGTTATAACATCACTGTTCTCTATTTTTACTTAATGTATACATAACACTGTGATGTATAATGTGTGTATGCAAATCATATTTATGTGGTGTTAGGTTTAACTTTCACTCAGTTTGGCAAGCTATTTCCAATAGCATATCTTTGATATTTGTAGATGTTTGGCGATGTATGCGATCAGCTTGTGATAATATATTCACCAATTTTTTAAAACTGATGTCAGATAAACCAAGAAACAACAAACGTGAGGAAGAGCTTCAAAATCATGCATTATTTCTATTGATTAAATTTAATCACATGCAAGAAAAAATAAGAAGAGTTGCTGATCGCTACCTCTCCCTACTTGTTGATCAGTATGTATATAATATTACCTGTGAAGAAGGGTGTTGTGTTAGCAAAGTGGCAATTGATTGGTGGTCTTCCTTTATGGACAATACTTATCTATTATTCTGACCCCTATATGCTCAACTAACTTACATGCATAAAAGTTTGTGTAAATTTGTTTTACCCACATTTTTAAGATTAAAATTGTGAAATATCAATATCATAATAGGTACCTTTTAGTTTGTTTTGGTATAATTACTATTAATATATGACCAATCTCGTAATTTCGAAAATATTGACCATAAAATGGTCCGTAAATTCCAAAATTCTGTAAATCTTAAAAACCCGGGTAATAAGTTTAAAGCACATATACACAACTCTTTACAACATTGTGCCAACTTGTTGTATTCTTTGACAAAGAAAAGTAGGAAAATGTGAAATTCCGTAAATCCTCAATGGACAAAAATGACGGCACAAGAATGTTTTCCAAAATGGCAGAACGCTTTTCCTGAATACTTTTATTATCCCATTAAGAATAACCACATCTCAAGTCGTGAAAACATTGCTACACACTACAGCTCAAAATATTACCTATTTTGTACCATCTATATGTTTCCTGTGTGTAAAGGGAAAATATATGATATAAATATATAATTCACAAAGTAGAGGGCTAGTAATGCATCGTTTTAAAGGAGGGTGTCTATTTGATGCATTAAAGAATCCTACCAGTAAAAGTAATTATTTATCATTCTAAACATAAGTAATTATACTGATTCTGTGAAGCCTTTGTTGCTACATTACGTGTAAAGTGTGTTTAACTCTTGCTTTGTTTTTTTATCTTGTCTTGAATATTTTGTATATAACGCAGAGAAACTTTTTTCATTTTAGGTTTCCACATCTTCTTTGGAATGGAAGAGTGTTAAAAACAATGCTTGATTTACTTCATGTCATCAGTTATACAACAGAACAAATGGTAATTTATATGTGTTCTCTACTCTGCTATATATTCTCCTCTCTTATTATTGTGTGTTTATATATGCTGCTTCAAATAAGAATAAATAAACACTGTGGATGAGTGATATTTGAGTTGAGCTTTATGCTTTAAAGCCTGAAGCTATGCTCAACATCACTCCTCCATTTCTTTTTATAAGAACAAATAATCACTGTAGATTTTTGAGTAAAGCTTTACGCTATTCATATTCGCATATTCTTATTTTAAGCACATAGTTTTAAGCTAAATCTTCGATCAAACTGCATGAATAATTCCTAGTATGGTCATTACTTTTTTATTACAGAAAAACAAGTTGTCATCATGTGAGATAAAGATTCCAGAAACCAATTTTACATTAATGTTATCACAGGATAAGGATATACGTCAGCAGATTGTTAAAGATTGTTCCTCTCGTTGCACTGGTATATTACAGGAAGCATTACGATGGGCAACAGACTCAACAAAATCATTGCTTCAAGTTCGTTTGTATTTAAAATATCCCAATTTATATCTGCTGTGTTATTGACTTGATCCATTATGCTTTGTCCAACTATTAGTAGTAACAACCATCTTCATTGAAAATGTTGATTTCTTTTCTCAAATTTGCAAATTTTGAGTTCATGCAAAATCGCAACCTTTCTCTTATTTTGACCACTGGGTTGCGTTAAAGGACCATCTCAAAATAAAAATCTAAAGAGGAGAGGGGAAGAGGAGAGTACTGAGTTGATGGTCTTGTAATAGATTGGTTTCTTCGGCAATCAATTGCCTTGTGTGTCACTAATTTTATTGGCTTGTTTTCATGGAAATAAATGTTCTCTAAAATTTATGCGTTACATTACTTTGGATTTCTCAAATCAGATGTAAACAAACATATGTTCCTCTATTAAATTCAAGTCATTAAAATCATAAAATAATGTTTCCTAATTATATCGCCCAGTGGACAAAAACCTGTTCAAAGTCAGCAGTAAAGACGCATGAACAGCGTTGAAAGCGTTGTTCTAGCATCTTTACTGCGGACCTTTGAAAAGGTTTTTGCCCACTGGGTGAAGTACTGAGTTATAAAATAATATTTTTTTATTAGGAATATCTTATTGAAAATGAAAGTACTTCTTATGCAAGTCAATTTCATTATGGTATTGCATTATTTACTGAGATTCTTTTAAAATCTGACACAGCTGTTGATGGTAATCTTCAGTCAAGTCATCAGAATCTTACAGTTAGTAGTGGCGTGAAAGAAAGAAAGGATAACGCTTCATTTACAACTGGTGTGAAAGTAAGAAGTCGATTCATTGGAGAAGTAAGTAATTTTGTAAACTGTGGGGGAGTGTTTGTTATTAGTGCAGTCATCCTGAAACTATGCTAATTATGAACTCCTCCAAAGAGCTTAAATATTAAGTCTGAATAAATAATTTATCAAAATAAAAAAGTAATGATACAAATATGATTCTTTTGCTATTTTCCTCAAAATATATATTCTCAGTAAGAGCATGTGTGAAACACCCTGCTTCTGGCACCATAGAGATCAGATAATAAAATTGAGAAATGCCACAGAGTAATGAGCTACAAATATTAGGCTACACACTAAGTATTTGCAAAATAATTTTACAACCAAGTGTTACGTATTATTTATATTTCACTAGATCAGTGGCATGAGAGAAGCTATGAAATATACACTCTCCAATCCAGATGCTGATGTGGAACTTATGTTGATTAATCTTTTATGTAAGCAGTTCACTGATACAAAAGCTGATGGAGAGCAATATGTTAATGTAATGTATAAAGCAACTGCTTATGTGGTCACTTCAAAAGGTAGGTGTTAATTTAAAGTGACAGTGTGGTGTGGTGGTAACTGAGGTGGTGGTGGACCAGAGATTTCCAGGGACCGCAATAATATTCTTATATGAATTTTTACTAACAAAAATGAGTTTTTTTGAGATGTATTAGCAATAGAATTTTGTCAACTTTTCGAAAAATAAATGAAATTGTTCAACAATTGGTATTGTCTAAAATACAGTGCAAAAAGAACTTCTAACATAGACATTTATTTTGTTGGTATTACTTGCTTTTGATAAACTTTGCTATTCTTCACATACAAAATTTCTCTAAATTTTTCTGTCAGGAAATGTATTTTCCAATAATATCTTCTGGATACCCAAGACTTGGCAATACCAAAACGGATTTTATGGCACTGAATCAGTTGCTAGATCATTTACTTAGTGTTCCACTACACACAGTTTATGCTTCATTGTAAAGATGATTGAGTGTTATCATACCCACAGGTGGTCACTTACTTTCATATATATATATATGTATTTTACTTAGATAAACGCCTTTCTGAACACCTGTTTTCTACGTTTTTCCTTAAAAAGTTTATATTTACATGGCATTTCTACCACTCCTCCTACCACATAAACATGCCCTTCAGCTACTTGGATGTGGGTGCATAACATGATGGTATCAAGGTTTTAAGCGTCACCATTTTGACTATTGATATTTATCACATTATTTTTCAGCATATCATCAAGTTTTACTTCACCACTTGTGTTGGTCTCCTGCTAAGATATTTACTAAAGCTTCCATAAAAGTTGCCATAGCATGTTGGGAATGGATTCTTTCAACAAGAAAAGACTTAGAAGAGCAGGTATGTTGCAAGCGAAGGATATACCTTTGAGTTCAATATTGCTTTCAATTTTGATAACCAAAATCAAAACTTTTTTCCAAATTTAAATTTCGACTTTTTCCAAAGATTTTTTTGAATCCGCTAACAAAACAGTAGTGTAGTGTCTAAAATAAGAGCAAATAATCGTTGTAGAGGAGTGATTTTTAAGCAAAGTGACGAACGTTGTACTGATAGTTCCTATTTGGATATCATTTCTAAAGACTTGCTGATTCACATTAAAGTTTTTCAATTATTTATTATTTAGATCCAACATGAAATAATTGCAGCATGGATGTATACTGTAAACCAACAGCTTGGTATGTTTTGTGAAGATGAAGAAACTCCTAATCCTCTTGCAATGAATGACTATTCAGACAATCAACATCGAAAATGTAGTTATGGTTCACAAGATATTTGGCTACGGTTTCTCATCAAAAGATTTGAAGTGGTTAATTACTATAGCAACGAACAGGTGAACCTCATTGAATTTATGTGATTTTCTATGATTATTCTCTATGGAATATTCCTCAAAAAAAATATAATTTAAGTGTCTCAGGACTGTTTTCCATTTGGGTGGTTAATTGAGGGGGATTTATTTAAATAACAGGCTTGAGGGAGGGGCTTATTTAAGGAAGTATGGTAAATAATAAGAGTTGGTAGAGGGACCTCTCATTAAATAACCAGGGTTCAATTCAATTCCTGCTACCATCAAGACAAATTAAATTTGTGTCTCACTGGAAAGGTTCTTCATCACATAACCACTAATCTGCTCAGCCAATACTTGTCTGCTCAACATTATATTCATTCTATAAAATGTGATATAAAATATAATACGTTATGTTCTAAGTTTGCTTTTGGTGGAATCTAAGATAAGACGTTTGAATTGTGTTAAATGTTGGCCTTGCCATTGATTTAATTTGACACAGTTCCTCAATCTTACTTTTTCTTAATTTCAGGCGGCAATGTACGTGTCACTACTTAATGATTCATTATCATGTACAGTGGGTAAAAAGAGTGGTATTTGTCATCACGTAACTTTCATTAGAACAAGGTTTCGTCTTGCGTTGCTTGGTTTATGTGTGTTACAATCTGGTCATAATATACCTCCAATTGTGAAAAATATATTACGTGAAAAGGTGTACCATACTGTGCTTGATTACTTCAGGTAATAACCTTTTGATAAGTCATTGTGTGCAGAGGTGTTTCATTCTGTGTTTGATTACTTTAGGTAACAAACCTTTACAAACTAATATCAGCAATAGGCTTTCAATATACAGTATGGTTCAGTAGGGGTAGTACATTGTGTGTGAAAGTGTATCATGCTGTGCTTGATAACTTTAGGTAACAGACCTTATAACTGATATCAGCAACAGGCATTCTATATGGTTTAGTAGGGGTAGTACATTGTGTGGGAAAGTTTATATGATCACATTAATTTTGTGGCGTTTTATTTGATCACATCAATTATTTGCCTCTATACGCTATGTTTGTATGTGATTACAGTTTGTGATCACATAAAATATGATACAAATTTGATAGTGTAAGAGACCCTTCACTATAATCCCATAAGTTAACGGAAGCTAAATTGATAGGATAGGCGTCATATGTGTATTTTGATAGGTTTCATATAGGAGAACTTATGTTGGTGGTAAAGGTGATTAAGAGGTTAGAGCTAATTGTTAGATACTTTATTGTTACAGTGAAGCACCTGCTTGGCCGAAGCCATATGTGGATAGTCTAGGTGAAGATCTGAACGTACTTGTGCAGTTTTGGAACGCATTGAATGTAGATAAAAAACATATGAAATCATTTGTTATCACTACGTCACTTGATTCGGTACTTGAAACACCAAATGAAGGGAATATTTCTCGAATACCTTCAATATCAGATGGTACTAGAACTGATCTTGGCACTCCTCAGGTACGTTTAATATAACAAGGTCTGAGCTTAAAAGAAGAACTAATATCCACTGTAGAGAAAGAATATTTTAGTATTTCTTTAGGCTCCTCCGCAGTGAAAATTTGCTCTTTTTTCTAGCACTTCTGTTAAAATATTTGTTGCTATTTCAATCACTGATTAGTCGGCACATAAAACTAATCATTCAACGAAATCTTAATAAAGAGCAAACAGAAATAAAAGTGACACAAATAAGATATCTCTTTTAACAAGACAGTTGTATCATCACTGTATGTATATATATATAGGGATGGTTAAACCTTCGAGCACCACACGGTTCAATTGTAGGTGGTTCTTCAAAGAAATCATATCCTCGTGCTGGTAGTCAGCGTGAAGGTAGTGGTACCGTTACGAAAGAACTTATGAAGAAGAGAATACTTATACTAGCTGTTCTACGCAGAGAAATTGAACGACTTTCTATTTGGAGAAATCCAAAGAACATGCCAGAGTTGCGAGTACCTGGTGAAGATATTGTCCAAGGATGGGCGAGTCAAATGCCAATGACTGATAAAACATGGAAAGAGTGTGTTCGTACTGCCTGGGGTGTATGTCCTCATGTAGCAGTTCATGTTGCAATAAGGTTTGTTTGTTTAACTCTATGCTGCCTATTAAAACATGTGTTGTTTTGTTGATGTCATTATTGTTGGCGTCATCAAATAATATATAAGTTTATAGATTTTTTCGCTAAAAAATACCATCTCAATAAGTAATAAAAATCTACTAACGGATTCTGAGTGGTAACATAATATGTTACCACAATATTATTGTGGAGAATTGAGTTTGAAACAATGGTGTCTGGAATAATAGATAAAATCAGAAAATTTGAAGAAACCACATGAATCTCTACCAAACATGGTAGCTACAATAGAACTTCAGCATATTAATGTACAATAGAGTAGAATTTAGCTTTTAAAGTTTCAACTCTTCAACTAATATAAATGTTTACAGTTTACTTATAAATTTTATGGTGCTCTTTGAGGTCAGATCTTAGTATTTGTTCTCTTTATAACTATAATAATATGGATTCTTTTAGGTTTCGTGAAGTACCGATAATATGGAAGGAAGTAACACGGCTTGTGCATGCTCGTCCATTATCAGTTGTTGATGAACCAGAAGCATTGCAATTCTTAATCAATGAGAATACTATCAAACAAAACAAACCAGAGCTTACTCACATTTTAACATGGGCGTTAGTTCCACCTGTGACAGCTATATCCTTCTTTTCACAACAACATCCACCTCATCCACTCACAGCGCAGTATGCTGTACGTGTGCTACAATCATATCCTCCAGTAAGTATCAACTTTATATTCCATGCAGTGTGCTGTAAGTATGCTTCAATCAAACTCTCCTGTCTGTAAGTATCAAAATATTCTTAACATATTATACACCACTGTACGTATCATTCTAACTCTAAATTCTGAATCTACTATAACTAGTTAAGATTCGTAAGGAATTTGGTAGTAACTAGCATTGTGCCCGTGGATAAAGATTTACTTACATGGTTATCTATTAGTTTCTATTTAATTCTCCCCCCCAAATGTATTTATTGCTTGAATACTGACAGCAATTGATTGAAGATACCAGGATAATTATCACTGTGAAGGAGAGGTTTTTCAGAATATCTTCAGCCGATTTGGGTCATACTCAGTGCTCCATAAGCTACTCTCAAACATGATCAAATAAAACAATTAACATGTGGCTTTAAAACTTCAAATTAGTATTTACTGGTATCATTATTAACGTTAAAGATTCTTTTTTGATCATTAGCTCTTTTCATCCCATTCCTGGACCTGTCCCGGAGTTTTCAATTTTGGTACTGGTACCCGAGGCTCATGCATTTTAAAAACGGTGAAAATCTAGGAAAATGCCTTAAAATGCTAGGGTGCGAAGGGTTAGAGGTCGCAGATTTTCCAGATTGTTGTCTTGTTGAAGGTCTTATTTGTTTTTTAGGAAACGATGTTATTTTACATTCCACAGTTGGTTCAAGCATTGCGTTATGATAAGATGGGTTACGTTGAAAATTACATATTATGGGCATGTAATCAATCACAACTACTCGCTCACCAGGTAATATAACCCATTCAAAGTGCATCATAAAAAGTAATAAAATATGACGACTCTTTATAATATTAAAGAAATAATTATATTATAATAGGCCTAGTGTCTTCTATGACGTATTTTATTGTTATATCTTAAGCCTAAAAATGCAAGGTTTCTTCAAATACTAAGAGCATGTGGCATATGCCATATGTTTATAAATATAGCCTATGTATATTGTCTAATGCCATGTGTACATGATTTATGTGGATACATTTTCCACTTCTCCATAGAACAATTATCTGCCTTACACTCAGTTTGACAGGCGTTACTCATACCTGCCTTACGCTCAGTTTGACATGAGTTACTCATACCTGCCTTACACTCAGTTTGACATGAGTTACTGAATACCAATTGTTTACAATAAGTCTCATCTACTGTGATTTTGTTTGTTCAGCACAGCTAAAAGATGTGAAAAAGGGATTGACAAAGTAAATGACATCATGCTCCATTCTTTGTCGAATTAAAGTTCTTGAAATTGAAGTACTGAAATCTTCTCTAGGAACCAAAATATATACCACTTTTAGTAAATTATGCTTCTCCTCTGGTCCAAGCTGCCACACAACCAAAGTATAAGTATAAACCAAGGTATGGTAGTCATTGCACTTGGAAATCCGGGAAATCTTTCACAGCTTGAAAAGTTTGGATAAGTCAATAACAAATCATTGATTTTAAGATGATTATTGACTTTAATACTCTCCATCATTAGATTATTTGGAACATGAAGACAAACATTTTCACTGATGAAGATTCAAAAAATAAAGATCCAGACATTGGAACTAAACTTGAAGATTTGATTGAAAAAATCACAAATTCTTTATCAGGTCCTGCGTTAAATTTCTTTGAGAGAGAATTTGATTTCTTCAACAGAGTAACAAATATATCCGGTGAAATAAGGTATGTAAACAAGATTTGAAATTTACTTACAGCTTGTTTGAACAAACTAAACCACTGCTATTTCGTAAAATAACTGATGTACCAGTAGAAGATTTATAAATAACTTAAATCTCTCACAAACAGTTCTAAATGAATTGCTGCCAACATTTAAATTTATGTGAAGTTTCAGTAGCAATAAGTTCTATGTGTTTCTATGTTCGGGAGACTGTTCCTTAATGCTTTTTGAACCAAAGAACAATAGAAGAACAATAGGATTATGTGGAAATGGATTAATGTTGACGAGCTTATACATAACTGTATAATACACCATAGGAGGTTTATTATTAGTGTAATTGATGAGATGAAAATGAAATAGTAATCGGGCGTTTAGATGGCCAAACCATTATATCAGTTAAGTGTAGTTTGCAACTTAAAGGATATATTCTATTTAATAGACCTTATCCAAAACCTGAACGTCGTAAAGCATGTCAAGAAGCACTAAAAAAGATAACTGTTTTACCTGGCGTGTACCTACCTAGTAACCCTGAAGGTGTTGTGGTAGGAATTGATTATAACTCCGGCATACCTATGCAATCAGCTGCTAAAGCTCCATTTTTAGCAAGATTTCAAGTAAGAAAATGTGGTATACAAGAGTTAGAAGATATGAATAAAGTTGGTAAGTCTACTTCTTTGGTATTGCAAATTCATAATGGATATGGTACATGACTGTGCCTAGTAGCCTTAAATTGTATCAAATCAAAAGTATATAGTAAAATAGAATTGCACGTGTTCAGACTCATCTGAAGATGAGGTCAAGAAGAACACAAGACACGCTTCAACTTTGTTAGGTATCATTGATAGTACATATACCCTTCTGTTTTAAGTAATTCCTGGTAACTTTATGAAAAGACAGTTGATCTATCCAATGTGCCAACGGAAGTGATCAAAATGAATCTCACTTCACTTATGGTGAAGTAGAATGCAAAATCCTAGATTCAGATAAAATACTCCCAGGAAGCCAGTGTAACATGCTACTTTAGGGATCAAAAATAATATTTACGTAGAGATTCAATGATCGTGCTGAAGCAATCATATGTTCAGTTCCATTTTTTGTTAAATTTGTTGAGTTTATATGATTCTGATTAAATTTACTAACTAAATAGATAAGCTGGAGATCTTCCATTACTATTATACTGTCATCAGTTCTGAAGCCATTCATTGTATAATGTCCTCAGGGGTATATTTCCATCTGATATTAGAAATGAATCAGGTTGGGTTGCCTTGGTTTCATTGTTGTATGAGAGCTAATCAAGTATTATGAAAATATTTTTGCATTTATTTATATGTGTGCTAATTTTGAAAATATATTGTTTTTCTCCATAGATGAAACAGATAGTGTGAGTGATGAAGGTGTAAATTTTGGAGAAACATATACTCTTGGCTGTATCTTTAAAGTTGGTGATGACGTGCGACAGGTAATGTTAATCTTTACTGCAGGATAAACTTTTCCATTACCTTAAAATAAGAACTATCACCGTGGAGAAGTTCCAAAATACTTCCAGAGTAATATGAAATTATCGCTACTGTTTGATTAATTGGATATTCCTAGTCAAAATCTCATAATCTCATAAATTTGATTCTATAATTCAACGTTTTTGTAGCTCAATATATTTCTGAAGTTTCTTTTTTTATTTAGGATATGCTTGCACTTCAAGTTATTGCATTATTTAAGAAGATATTTGATCAGATTGATATGGAATTATATCTAGCACCATATCGTGTAGTTGCTACTTCTCCTGGTGTAAGTATACAGAACGGAAGAATGATTATATAACAACAAACTTGAAATTGATTGAAACGAATTATCAGTATGTCCGATATATACACTTCCATGTCTGTTATATTTAGCAACATAAATGATCAGTTCAACTGAATTTCAGGTTTTAATGCGAGATATATATTTGACCTAGAGAAGACTAATAACAACAGTTGTTGCTTTCTTTCGTGTTCGTGTCTAAAAAATCAACAAAATAACTTTACAGTTGGTTAATACGGGCAATACTTTGTAAAAAGTTAATATCAGTGTTGCGTCATATATAACCCTCTTTTAACCAAACTGATTCTTTCGTGGTGTGTCAACTTGACACCATAAAAGTGAACTGAAGT
>JAULBZ010006654.1:0-12173 GCA_032360805.1 Neoturris breviconis | reverse complement strand
ATACAGTCTTTCTCAGAACACTCTTTGCAAACATTTAGAACATCCGCATCATTGATTATGAAAGAATGGTTGATCACCGTGGAAAAAGAGTTGCTGCATTTGGGAAGTTTGCAGGAGTTGGAGGTTTGTTAGTGGTAAAAAGCATTGGAACACAAATAGTATAAAACAGCTCTTAAGCTCTGCGGAGATTGTTCAGTGTTGTCATTATGTTGTGCTAATTAAAAGATGAATGTTATAATAAACATGCAATGTGGCAATGCGATAGTTTAGTACATACGAAACGGTGATGTTATGCCAATGATCTTCTGAAGAAACCAGGCTATTTCAAGATTGTATGCTGTAGCAGGCTATTTCAAAATTGTATGCTGTGGATTTTGTTTTAGAGATGGCCTTTTATATAATTTCTTACAGATCAATAAAACTAACAACCCGTATACATTTTATATTCATAGGTATGATCAATATACTACATGGTCTTGGACTACGATTTTTATCACTTGGGCACCACACCCCTTTTATGGTATGTTTTGTATTCATTTGATCTTTAACATAAGAAGAGTCAATGTGGAGGAGTGGTTTTTGAACATAGCTTCAGGTGCTTCAAAAATGCCTTCTCCACAATGTTTGTTATAAGTATTGTTTAATTTACCGTAAATGACTGAATTAGCGTCCCTTGCCGAATAAGCGCCCCTACCAATTAAGCCCCCCACCTCTATAAGCAAAATATTATTATAAGTGCCCCTACTGAACAAGCCCCCCCTGCCAAAGGGGATGCTAATTCAAACAAATTTATGACCAAAATTTATCAATGCTGAAAGGAAACATCAATGTAGGCAACAAATTTAATTTCATGACACTCGATTTAGACAGTGAGGAAGATGTTATAAATATTTGTATGATGTAGAATCAAGACAGAATTTGTTAATAAGACGTTACAACATTTTGTTTTCATTGTCCTATTAGAATTAAAAAAGGCACACAAATAAACAATATGTTTCGTGCAGTATGGTGAGCTAAAATTAGAGTGCATGAATTACAAAGGAATGTTGAATATTTTAACTTTTAATATGGTGTAGACCATGTGGAAGTGGTATATTCTTTTGAGAAGGAAAACACACAGATATTGTGAATTTAATTATTTAAAAATTGTGTGATTGTTCTCTTTATTTCCCTTTGTTACATGTCTATTTTTTTTAGTATTTCATATCCTTTGGTCCCATGTTTCGATTTAGATCTACTATTTGGCCTAACTTTTCAGAAACTTATTTTAGGGGTGCGCAAAAAGTAAAGGGCTTGTAATATAAGGTGTGCGAAAGTATAGGGAATTAAGGTATATTAATTTGGCACTAATATTCTTGCCAAGTCTGGAAAATCATCAGGCATCAACTGTGGAAGTGTGTTTTTTTTAGTATAATTTTCAGACTTGCTGCTGAAAACTATACTTAAAAGACTCCTCCATATGTGATGACTGACAGTTGTTTTCACACTCGTTCTCTGGCTTTTCTAGTATGTTGGTTCTACTCACAACTATAAAAACAGCCGACAAGCAAGATTATCAGTTTTTGAATTGGGTGAAGACATACGAGCTGGTAAACTGCCTTCTCATTTTGGTCCTCTGACATTCGTTTTCACAGGATCAGGAAATGTTTCACAGGTAACGTCTTTTCATGTTTCATCAGAGAACATCCTAAAATTGGCAGTGACTTCTGCTAGGTTAAAAAGTGACACATCGCTTATTTTCTGAGCATGTGATACCTGTGAAAGAACTAACACTGTTTTTTTGTTTTCACTAATATTCGATTTGGTATATTATAAATAATATTCTCATTTAAAAAGGGTGCACAAGAGGTATTTCAAGAACTGCCACATGTTTATGTTCATCCACACGAATTGAAAGAAGCGATTCAAACATATGGTAAGTGATAATAGATCGAAAGAAACGCTTAAGGATAGTTCCCAGGTGTTTTTCATAAAATCTTCGAAAAACTTTTTCTATATTTTTTTAATACAAATAAGTACGTTTTCAAAAATTAATTTCAGTTGATATAAGTAGTTAAAGTAGTTAACATATATTTTTCATATTCCAACTTTCCGGATAAAATTAGGAATGATCCTTTTTTGGCTCATTAGTTCTGCAGATAGCTTGTGATCTTTTCGCTAATATTATTACTAGATGTTTCACACATTTTTATAGAGAAGAAAAAAATACAGACACCATGCAAATTATTCTGAAAGATCAAACCTTTTGTACTAAATTTTAATTATTTATATCGAACGAGTTGAAATATTAACACGCTCGTATTTCGGAATAAAGTTTTACGTAATTTTCAACACTAATTTCCTTCCTCTCTCAGAAATATTCGTCTTGTTGTCCAGGTAACAACATTAACGAGTGCCAAACGACTTTAAAACGGTGCGACAATTTTTTTTTAAATTTATTTTTTGAAAAGATAAGTAAAAAAGAAAATAGTTTTTATTAAACTAAAATGAAAATAACGGGGGTTGACTTGATGTAAATAGTAAACCCTGATACCGTTTTTTAGATTAATATATGCTGAACACGTTGGCGTTGTTTTTATCGAAAAATGAGAAAGAGTTTTAAGAGAGGAACATTAAATACAAAAAGAGTCAATTTTTACATTGTTTCATTTTTCTTTCCACTTTCCAAAAATTCCAAAAAACAATTACATATATGAAAAGTTTATTCTTTTAGCTTTCAATTGACATATAATGTTAGTATTTAATAAAAAAGGAAACATGGATATTTTGATGTTTAAAAAGTCATACAGAAAGCTGAGAACTATCCCTAAAATAAAACAACAACACTGTGAAGGAGGAATATTTTAGCTTTAATGATTCTCTTATCTTGAGGTTTGTGTAAGTGTCAAAGGATGAATATAACTGCCGGATGTCACCTGTGGAGTCTATAGTTCTTTTCTATACTCAAAAAACACCGCCGCAAATAATGTTCAGCAGATATACTCAGACTTGGTCTCAAATTCAATTTTTAATTACACCAGATACCTTCTCAAAAAATTAAAATTTACACGGAAGGAAAACTGCTTTGTCAACAGTCTTTCCATTTTTTCCATTGACATACAGCTCATTTCATTCAAGTTGATCATATTTAGTTTATACAACAAAGAATGGTTTTTGGAATGATATATTAAAATGAACCCTTTATGTTGACCTCCAGAAATGTCCAGCGGACAAAACCCGACCTGTTCAAAGCCAATTATAATTTATAAAAAGAGTATAAATAAGGGAAGTCATTGTCAGATTTAGTTAATGCTTTTTTGCCTTTAATATGAAATAAGAGTTATACTAGAATGTAAAGTCAATGAGCTGGCAATTGATTGGTTTCTTTGGGCAAGATCATTGATTCAGCACACTTCCCCAGGGAATCATCCATGATGATTATTTGCTCTTATTTCGACCACTGTGAATCAGTTTGTAAAATTAATTATATATTTTTCTATAGACCATCGGACAATAGTAGCTACAAAAGTTAGTCGTAAACATTACCTTGTACCCAAAGGGGGTGGAGAATTCAATGCAGAAGAGTTCGACCAGCATCCAGAAAGATACCGTTCTATATTTGCAGAGAAGGTATATAATCAGTTTTTGAAATAATGATTTTTTAGCATAGCTTCATGCTACAAGCTAAAAAAAACCCTCATCATTTACTGAGGCTATTAAAAGGTATCATGTGATGTCAATTTCTACCAATGGAATCCACCTTTAATTATATAAGCATAGGAATAAAGGATAAAAGGATTAAAATTTTTTTTTACAGGCTGTAATACAGTTGGCTTACAGAGTTCAATATTCTAGAGAGTTGTCGGGCCTGTACAAAGAAAACTTACCTGTGAAAGAGTGTATTTTGAGTACAGTTTTTAGCTTTGCAGCTGAAAACTGTACTCAAAAAACACTCCTTCTCAAGTGATAACCAATCGTTATCTTGAGACTTGCATGTGTGATCAATCGTACACCTAAAATAATTCACGTGTGTGTGGGCATGTACGTGTCTGATTGTATGCCTCCCATGAAAAGTCATGTATGTAAATTATTTCTGTGCACTACTAGGTTTAAAAATTTGTTCAGTTTGATGAGCTTCTTTCAATACCATCATTTTAATTATGACATTCTTTAGATAGCACCGTATGCTTCAGTTATCATTAATGGTGTCTATTGGGCTCCAGTAAATCCTAGACTGTTAACGAATGCTGATGGTAGAGCCTTATTACACATAAAACACAGACCAGATAAATATGGTGGGTGTCCAGAGTTACCTCACCGATTATTAGCCCTATGTGATATATCTGCTGACCTTGGTGTAAGTGCTGTTTTATAACTTTAGTTGGAATGTATCCGAAAAACGTTAGAAAAAGCATTTTCTGATGTTCCTTTCGATCTGACATTTCCCTCTAATAATAACAAGACACTAAGTGCAAATAACAAGCACATTTTTAGCCCAGAGGTTGGATGGACTATTACTATCACTTTACAGTGGCGGCAGCGGCGGTGTCATCCTGCTTTTATTAATAGACCATTTTCTTGAAGTGCTAGCAGTTTGAAATTCGGTAGCAGCATTTGTGGCGATATCTTAGAAGGACACACCAAAGATTTTCCGATTTCATCCACTTCATACTGTTGGCCAAACATTTTTCGATTTCATCAATTTGGGACCGAGTAACGGCAAAAAAGTGATTTTTCAAAAAGTGTAGATTTTTATGGGGTTTTGACCATATTTGCTTAAATAACATGCTAAAATGATAAGGGAGAAGCGGAGACTTAGATTTTTTCTTTTGACATTTTAATTTTAAATGAGACTTTTTGGAGAGGCTTCTTCAAATTTTGGACAAAATTACCCCAGACAATGTTAAATTTTTGCAAAAAGGCGAAATTTTAACTTCAAATTTATTCCAAAAGCCTGAGAAGTCCTAAGTCTTAAATCTACTCTATAAATATCTGAGATAAATCTCTAGTTACTTCTCGCGGTCATATCCTGCATTTTTTTGTTTTACTTGTGGGCGTGTATTGTTCGTCGAAATTTGTAAATTTAATTTCAGACATTGTGTGCATCATACAATACAAGTCTTAAAAAGCACATCTAATACTATAACATAGGTGTATCCTCTATTTTTATTTGGTGTGTACATAATGCTATGATGCAATTCACATTCACTGTGAAGGAGTGATCTTTCAGCATTGCTTCAGGCTATGATAGGAAATTTCACTACTTTCCTCCACAGTGATTTGATATAATTTTACCTTCATAAAGGTTAATTGTTTATTCGACCTGAAACTTTATCAACTTGATAAGGACATAAAATCTTATGTCATGTAAAATTTGGGCGTTTATCCTGGACATGAAATTTCACTACTCTCCTCCACAGTGACCTGACATCATTTACCTTGAAAAAAGTGTTCCAATTGTTTATTTGACCTGAGACTTTACTATCTTAATAAAGACATATTTCAAACACTGTATATGTGCATATGCAAATCATTATAATGTGTGTATGCAAATCATGCGTGCTTAAGTTAAACTTTCACTTGGTTTAGTGGGCTATTATTAATACCGCACCTTTGATTTTCTTTACGTCATAAAATTTACATAAATTTAATTGAAATTTTTCGATTTTTAGCCCACCAAGTTTGAATGCTTTGCTATGGCGGCAGCGTCCCACCTTTCTTAATAGACCATGTTCTTGAAGTGCTAGCATTATGAAATTCAGTACCAGCATTTGTGGCGATATTCTAGATGAGGTTGCCTAATGTTTTTTGATTTTGTCCACTCGGTCCCGAGTTTTGGGTTCAAATTGCATTTTTGGTTCAATGGACGGATGACATTCTAGGCATTATTATGAGATCGCTGGCCAAAATCTTTCTGATTTCGTAGACTCGGATTTTTCGAAAGTTTGATTTTGATTTTTACTTTCATTACTGTATATTTGATTTTTTTATTTGTAGGGTTCTTTAGAATTTGTGAAAGAATGTACAACTATAGAGTATCCATTCTCCTTGTATAATGCTCAAGAGGATAAAGATCAAATAGGGTGTGCAAAATATATCTACAATTATATCTTATAGTAACATTTAATAAATATCAGGCATCACCTGTGGAGGAGTCTTTTTTAGTACAGTTTCTAGCTTGTCCAACTGTTATTAAGTTTGAACATCTAAAATCATCTAAAAAGAGAATATAGATTTGTTTGTTTGGTGTGAAGAAACCAATGCATTGCAAGATCATTGACTCAGTATTCTTCTCTGTAAATTTTAGAGACTTAATGGTCATCAACTTCTTGCTGTCTCTATGATTGTTTACTTCAAACACTATTATGTTTCCTGAAGTGGTCAAAATAAGAGTAAATACTAATTTTTGAGCGTAACTTTAGGCTAAAAAGCCTGAAGCTATTCTCAAAAATCCCTCTTCCACAGTGGTTATTTACTCTTTGAACCACTGTAACTGATAATAACTAACTAATAATTTATAATTTCATATTAATCACATTAGTCGAAATAACTGTAAATAATCACTGTGTGGGAGAGTTTTAAGCATTGCTTCAAGTTTTCTAACCTGATGTTGTGCTCAAAAATTACTCCTCCACCTTTGCTCTTCAACCACTAGACTACCAAAAAGTGTTTCTTACTATCCAGTCTAAGAGGTCTGGTAACTGTTTTATGTACAATCTCAGTGGTAAAAACTTGTTTGAAGTTCGCAATAAAGATGCTAGAACAACATTTTTTGATGTTGTTCTAGCGTCTTTATTAGTGACTTTGAAGTTTTTGCCTACTGGGATGTATTTTAAAAACCTTTCAGGCTTTCCGGTCTAATTGTTGCTACCCATTCTTGACTCTATATTTTATTAGATGTGAGGGATGATTTTATGTAGCTTTAAATTATTACCAATAATTTTTAGCCTATTTGTTTAGTGTTGTTGGTGATGGTTTATTGTGCTGCTCCATAGATAACATTCCTGCACAGCTTCCAAGAGAAGCTACTGATTATTTTGGTAGACTGTTGGTACCATGGATACCAGAGATGGTAAGAAAGTTGTCGTCATTCATATGAAAGTCCAATCACATCTTTGTTAATGCACTTAATAAGTTTCTTTATTTATAAAATCCAGTAGGTTCGCCGTTTGTTGTTGGAGGTCGAATGAGACATACTTTTTATTACCAACGAAGTTCACTCAAGAAAAAATGCTTTTATAATAAAAAATTGTGTTTCTACTTAGACAAAAATAAGGAAATTTATACTTGCGAAACTGGATATATAAAGTGAACCTCCATTGGCTAAATAGATAGGTCAACTCTCTTTGCAAAGTGTTCAGGCATTAGCTTATATGCTTATATGCAATTTTAGTTATCGTGATTTCGTATGCAAAATGACGTCACATGTGCTACACGATAATAAAAAACAAAATGTCTGTTAAGGAAGTCACACATGAAATTCTAGATGATCAAAATTCTTCTTCTGAAATGGAAGATAATTATTATTCAGATACCGACGATTTTAATGGGAAGTGTGGATACTCTTGTGAACAAAGGGGAGCTTAAAAAATTAGAAATTATCGTCAAAAATGAGGAAGAAATTGTCTGTAGTTAGTGATCTTACTCTAGCTGTCTTTTAAACTTTACACTGGTATACTTGTGGACATTGTTCGATAATGTCATTGGAGGAAAAGAAAAATATACTTCCTTCGCTGCAGCAGTGCCTGCCTCAACATCGTTGAGAAGGAAAGCCACCTCTGGTTTCTTTGAAATGTGTAAAAAATATTTCATACGATTTTATACCCCATCTTTGATTTAAATTATCTTAGTTTTAAGTCTAGTTTTTGCTTAAAGGTTATTTTCACATCTGTCATCAGTCAGTGGTTGGATATAAATGACTATTCAATATATTATTATTTTCCACACTTTCACAGAGATTTGTTTAGTATTCTAAATTTTATTCAAAACAGAGCTATTGTGCGAGAAATGCAAAAGACGGCTAACCAAGGACCATCAGCCATTAATTATATTGACAAAATTCATGTCAATACCCCCTGTTATATTATAGAGTAAGCCCTGTGCTTATATGATGCTTCAGTAATTTAAAATAACGTACACTCTCCTTCCCAGGACATATTCTTATTAAAATATGTGTATTCTTTTTTAAAACTTTTAAACAACCTGGGAGATCATTTTAACAAAATTTTATATTTTCCAAAACCCCTATTCAGAATTAAGTTACCCACGGAAAAATAATGGAAAAATTCAAAAAAAAAATTATGGTCAAAATCTTTAATAATCCTCAATATCATTAGTAGAAAAATATTTATCGTTAAACCATACCATTAGGAAAAAAATATTTATCGCGAAATGAAAAGACTGCAGGCACTTTATGCTCCCCTTCCCCCTTGTTTTAATATGGTTAAAGTTAAAGATCATTTTCCCTGTATTAGGTAAAAGGCGATGCTAGGAAGCCACTGGAAGACGAAGTTTGTTATACTTCAGTTACAAAAGGGGTAAGTTAACCGGCATATTTTATAAATTTACACAAGCATGGGTAGAACTGCCAGACATCACCTGGAGGAGTGCTTATCGAGTACAGTTTTCAGCTTTGGCTTTGAAAACATTTCTCTACAGGTGATGTCCAGCAGTTATTGTAATTGTCTTAAAAAAGTTTATTATTTTATGCAGTGGTTGAAGTAAGAGTAAATACTATGAAGGAGGGATTTTTGAGCATAGCTTCAGGCTTTGTAATCTGAAGCTATGTTGAAGAATCACTCCTCCACAGTGATTATTTATTCCTATTCCAAGTACAAATTATTTCTCAAAAATACAATTTACAGAGATGAGTCAACGATCTTGCAATGTATTGGTTTGTTTCTTCACACCGAACAAACAAATCAAGCTTGTTGACTAAGTGCAGTTTCATTTTCTTTAAATCTGTCATAAAAGTTGCTCTTAAGCGACTCTTTGTATATTCAAATTGGTGCAGTGGTTGAAGTAAGAGAAAGTAATCATAGTGGAGGAGTGGTTTTTGAGCATTGATTCAAGCTACAAAGCAGCCTAGCTATGTTCAAAAATCTCATCCCCACAGTTATAATCTGTTCTTATTTCGAACACTGTAACAGGATATAATATCTATCACTGTTTGAAATAAGAGCAACGCATCACTGTTGAGAAGGGATTTTTGAGCATTACTTCAGGCTTATTTTGGTCAAATTGTAATATCAAGCAAGCTTGAATGTAACCTGAAGCAATGCTCCTTCATATTGATTATTTGTTCTTATTTCAAACACTTAAGCCTGATTTCCACGAAGTGAATTAGCTGACTAATTATAACCATAACAAACCCAACTGCACATGCCCAGATATTTCGCTTTATGTCCGACATCTGCTTCTATGCATAACGATTTGAAGCTTGTTGTCTTAAAATTGAGAACTTGTGATTGGTTGGTTCCTGATCATCCAATCAATTGCGAGTAGTTTGTTGATCTTTTTTTACCGATTAACTTGTCTCAATTTTATTCCAGGCTATCATAACATCAAATGGTTCACTTACACCAGCTTATAAATACATTGCTGATCTTCGCGCCAAGTAAGTAAATTGTTTAGCTAGCTGGAAGCGAACTGTCAGACATCACTTGTGGAGGAGTGTTTGAGTATAGCTTTGTAGTGATTATTTGCTCTTACTTCGAACACCATGTTCACAAATATTTGTCTCAATAGCAACTTCTAATTATATTTAGTATTAAGAAACTTACAAGTTAAAATTCAAAATTTATAAAAATGTATAAAAAAGATTTCACAATTTTTTTAAAAATAAAATAAAATCGGACACATCTAGGATTACTAAATCTCTTGAATGGTTTTTGAAAAAACAAAACTTTATTTTATCAAATCCAAAAAAGAAACTGCACCGAAATATCTATCACTGTTTGAAATGAAACTATATAATCACTGTGGAGGAGGGTTGTTTGAGCATAGCTTGAGGCTTATTTCGAACACTGGTCAGATTGTGCTTATTTCGAACATTGGTCAGATTGTAATATTAAACAAGCCTGAATATCACCTGCAGAGGAATGTAGTTTTCAGGTTCAATGCTATACAGCTTGTCATTTCATTTTAGATGTTTGCAGAATAAACGTGAACATGATATGTGATTAACCGTAAAACAGGTTCCTCACTTTGATTGTGAAATATCTCTTTGATATTTAAACTCTCCAGAAGGTTTCTTTATAAAAACATTCTGAATCGTTTGATATACTGACTGTACTATGCAGGCATTCCAGGAGTCGAAAAATCTGCCGGTCAAATTAGCTAAAAAAATTATGAGAAATCTCTCCTCCTTATTGATGACTGACAGTTATTTCAACATTTTATTTCTAATTCTTAAAATTTGAATAATTAATCACTGTGGATGAGTGTGTTATGAATATAGTTTCAGGCTAGGTTTACAAATCCTTCCAGGCCATATTCTAGAATCTGAGGGCAGGGTCAGGAATGAAACCAAATTAGCCAAAAGGGGCACTTTTTGATATATTTTGAGCAAAAAGGGCACTTTTCCTTATATTTTTACAGGGGCAGCGTCATATCAGGACTCACTTTTTACCTAAAATAGGCCTATCCTCCTCCACAATCATAATTTGTTCTTATGTTAAGCACTGGTAGATACAAAATATAGTATCCATGGAGAAGAGTGTTATTTCTGAAACATCTGTTATTACTTGATTATAGAAATGAAGAGAAAAGCCAAGACACAGAAATCTCAACAGAAATACAACAGAAAGTGTTAGTACTAGGAGCAGGTCGTGTTTCGGCACCTCTAGTTGAATATTTAACGCGTGATGGATCCATTGGAATTACCACAGGTATTGTTATTGCATGGATGATATGCTCTCAAGCTGATTAATAATCTCATTGGTTTAATAACATTCGATGCTAGTTGATACAGACCAGTATTGAACTATGTTACGCGATGAGATGCCATTGCATTGAAACTGTAAATAATCTTTGTTGACGTCAATGCAATATTAGCTTTTCAGTGCAACACGTTTTTAACTTGAAAATGATTACAATTCTGAAGGTGATAGTTCTATTACTTTTGTGTAATAATCCATATACTGTTTCCTTTGAGTAATACTTCCTCTGCTATTAATCCTCAACCTTTGCAAAAATGTTTGTACTTTCAGTTTCGGTTAATATTTTTCTATGTTATTGTAGGCTTAGTATTGCATTGTAGCTTTTATTTTTTGTTTCTTAATTACAATATCTATAGTATTATACTAACCTCCTCAACAGACAAAGCAAATTATCGCTGTAGATATGATAAAATAAGTATTTGTTGTTTGTAATAAGAACAATAATCACTGTGGAGGAGAGATTTTTTAACATTGGGTTACATAGCATGCAGAAATGCTCTGAAGTCCCTCCTATACAGTAATTATTATTTGTTCTTATTTCAAAACGCTGTTATCAGGTATGTAGCTGAAAGTATTGCAGAGTAGCATAGACTACAGTGTTTGAAATAAGAGACAATAATTAGGAGGAGCCCGACAATGATAACGTCCTACACAGTGGTTATTTGCTCTTATTTTGAGCAAAGAGTGTTGCATGGCAGTGTTTGAAATAAGAGCAAATAATCACTGTGGAGGAGGGATTTTAGAGCATTTTTTGCTTTAGGCTATATTCAAAGTCTGAAACTATGCTTAAATATCTCTCCTGCACAGTGATTTGTGTTCTTATTCCAAATATTGCTACTTATTTGGTGATTTTGGTATTATTCTTCTTTCTTAGTTTCATCTCTTCATGATGAAGTTCATGCCTTATCGGAAGCGTACAAAAATACTGATCCTATTGTTTTGGACGTTATGAAGTCAAAAGACAAATTGGGAAAGCTGATTGACGAACATGATTTAGTTATTAGGTTAGTATTCCCAGGGTTTGAATTTTAGAACTCAACTTGATTATCAAAAGTTGTTCATTGTTAGAAAAAAATGGGAATTTTTGTGAAGCTGAGCAATAAAAAACAGAAAATGCGACCCTTTAATCCGTACCCTGCCCTAAATACTAAGAAAGGTGCTAAAAATAAGAGAAAACTATGGAATGCCGTAACTGCCTTATGTGATAAAAGCATTTGGTGGTTAAAAGTGATTATGCGCTAAACACATTCGATT
>JAULBZ010006653.1:0-12176 GCA_032360805.1 Neoturris breviconis | reverse complement strand
TGCATTTGCTAGATTGTTCAGGTGATCCATCAAACCGTGATACTGATCGCTTCTAAGTTGGTCCTGGTTTCTTCGCAGTCCAAAGTACTACTTTCAACTTTAACATAGGCGTCAACCAGATACTGCTGAAACAACTTCTCTGCATAGTGGATGGGAGAAAAAGAACGACGAATAGAAAGTTGATATGCATAGAATTGTAACATGGTGACATTGTTTCTAACATTGGTCACGTTGTTACCTTGGTGCCGTAGCTTTGTTGACCGTCCTTGTTCTCCATTGAGAAAGAGCAGAAGGTACATCATCGAGTCATAATGGTAAGAATAATTAGGCAGATTTTTGAGGCCATCTGCTTGAGAAAGTATGATCCGAGATTTAGGAGGTGGGGGCTCCTTATCTCTAGCAATGAAAATAGCTGCAACTTCTTCGTGAAGTGGTGCATTGTACCTGCGACGGTCAGGTCCACTTCGCATGACCATGTGCACTTCAGGAGAATCGATACCTTGAACCGCAGCAATACGGTTCTCCTCAAGCTCCACCTCAGCCATGTTTTTATAAGCCGCAGCATAAGGACTACATCTTCTAATAAGCGTTTCAATGGTACCCAAAATTTCTGGAAAAAGACCTTCAGTGATGCAATTTTGCCTACGAAAAGCATTGGCTACTTCTGGATCATAAATGTATAATTGGTTGAACGCAGGTGCTTGATTTGGTTGAATGTTATTACGAAAACTCTTGACATATGGCGTAACGGCAGTAAAAAGTTGTTGCAACTCTGGAGGAAATTGAATGTTGTGAGACATATTAACTTTGCCACCATGACAACACTTAAAAGATTCATCGGGAAATGAAAGAGCGCAACAGAAATTATTTGGACACTCATGATCCAATGCACCTAAGTAATGAAGATCAGGTAACATTAAGAGACCTCACCTGGCAATACGGAGGTTACCTTGTCTGCGAACAATTTGCCTAACCATTTGTGGAACGATAGGTGCAATCCTTATAGCAAAGTTTTGCAGTTGAATGCCACGGATAACATGTACGACTGCTTGAACTCGTACCGCAGGCAAGACATTAAGTTGAACAACAGGAACATCATTGACTTGAAAGGAGTGGTGCACAACAGGTGAATTATGAAGAGTTTGCACAACTTATGCAGAAACATTGGAAACCTGAGTAGATGTGTGTATTTTTAAGTTGACAACTGGTGGGCTTGCTTGAATAGAATCATCAGAAGAAGATGATGGGAATGAAGGCAAGGAGTCATCATGATTACTTGAGACAGGAAAGTTTTTAATGGAAGGAAAAGGCAACGGACGTAACGGCAGCAAGCGAGGAACTGGAACATTAGGATGTTTATTAGTTGGCGCAACATTGAGAGTATGTCTTTGGAAGTTGACAACTGGCGGACTTGCTTCAAAAGATTCATCACCAGAAGAAGATTAGTATGAAGGCAAGGAGTCGTCCTGATTACTTGAGACAGGAAGGTTTGATGGAAAAGGCAGCGGACGTAAAGGCCGCAATCGCGGCGCAGTGAAAAAAAGAGTATGCTGCATGTTGACAGTAGATGGAGTGTTTCTATGCAACCGACGTTCTACATGTTTCTCAGCAGCATCAGACCTACGTTTTTTCCTTGCAGGAGAATTTTCAGAAATACGTGCAAGTCTTTTTCGGTTGGCAGAGTTGAGCAAACGATCCCGTTTTTGAAGAAAAGTCTGCTTGGAGAAAAAAACACGATGGCGTCTAAGATCTTTCATTCGCCTCTCAGAAGAGCATTAGGTGAAGGCTTCTATATCCTAGTTGACCTCGCTAAAAACGATATTTAATAATGAATTCTCTTCTCTGGTTAAACATTTATAATCGCCACAAATGGGGTTTTACGACGACAATGTCGTTTCCAAGGTTCTTATTTTTTTAAAAGATCACAAGTACCAGAGTTCTTTTCATCTTTTCTATCAAGAACGCAAGGCGCTCTTGAAGCTAAATTTACCTTTTTAAAGTTTGTAGATATATATTAACATATATGACAGTTTGTAGTACATAATTACAAATAATCATTGCCTATTGTTCTTGTCTATACCCACGGGCTTCATACCCAATGCGAACTGTTGTTTGTCATGGGTTTGAATTCTTCTTATGGCGTTGAAACATTCCCTCTCTAGAAGTGGTGAAACCAAAGTATAACCGATGCACGAATTGATAATGTAATTTCCTTCAGAGCAAAATATATACTTTTTGGCTAAATTCTAGGCTAATTTGACTAAACATTATTGCTTCGCTTTTGATGACCATTGGTACGTGACAACATTTGATGGCGCTGATTCCAAATCTTGAATCAATTTTTCAAATTTCTGACTAAAAATATACTTATTTGGCCAAGTTTTAGGCAAATTAAAGTGCTTCGTTTTTGATGAAAATTTGTATGTGACCAAATTTGCTGGTGTTGATTACAATTTTTTGCCTTTCCACTGCTGGGGAGGAGCTAGTTTTTTTGACGGCTGCCTGTGCTTGTGCCTGCGGACCTTGCTGGTTTCGTTGGGCTCTGTTGCCTTTTCTTTACCCACTTGCCTGCGACAGGGATCTTTCCTTTGCCTGTGGTCCTTGTCTAGTGCCTTTGCTATGAGGCCGTTCATGTCCATTTGCATTTCCATTGCCGGGATCTTTACTTTGTCTATGCTCCTTATCTGGTGCCTTGGCTCTGTTGCCTTTCTTTCGCCATCTTCTCTCTGCCTATGTTTGCCTATCTTATGCCTTTTCTCTGATAGGATATCTAAATTCCTATGCCTATTCCTCATTTTGATCTTTGCCTGTTGCTTGTTTTTCTTTGTCGACTTGCCTGTCTTTGAATATTGATGTGTAGTGCAATGCAAAAAGTTCCATTTTGAGCAACCAAATGATTTCATTGTTTTTGAAAAGGTCTATACAATATTGTTATCTTTAAAACAAACACGTGATTTAGAGATAATAATTTACCTTTTCGAACGTTTTAATGGCATCATTAATCACCTCAAATGCTTCTCTTCTAATCGAATCATTTGTTCTACGATGAGCAATATTAGCCAAATGATTACATAATAGAGTATTGCTTAATGCCAATTTAAACTAAATAAAAATAGAAAATACAGTTTGAACGAAATACGAAATACAAAATTTGAATTCACCACCTATGTAAATAAACCGTCGTTTGGCATATATGAAGAAATTTAATAATGCTATTGTAAATTATTAATGTGTAATATACCCGACAATTTCAAGATGATATAATAACAAACTCAAACTTTAAGTCGTTGCTTGAAAGAATTTTAGATTTCCTTTAAGCAAGCAAGACGGAGATAAAAATGTCAAGAATTAGTGGCAGTGATTGAAATAAAAAGAAATAATCACTGTGGAGCTACAAATCCTGAAGCAATGCTCAAAAAACCCCTCCTCAACAGTGATTATTTGCTCTTATTTCGACCGTTTAGTGGAAAATCATAAAGAAGTGTATTATATCAACCAGAAGTTTAATATTACTTTTGAAAGATTGAAGAGTAATAATCACTGTGTATGAGCAATGCTCAAAAATCACTCGTTCACAGTGATTTTTTTATCTTTTTTCATTATATTCAGGGAATTTATATACAACGTTTTTCGACTTGCTTAACCCTGAAAATACCTGCTTAGCAGCTAAAAACTATACTAAAAAACTCTCCTCCACAAGTGATGTCTACTAGTTACTAAGTTTCTAAGCAGATTTCTATGGGGTTAGGAGATTTTGAGTATAATAGTATCAAGTTATATGTAGACTGATGTAGCCTAGGTAAAAGCCCTTTTCTCTACAGTGATTATTCACTCTAATTTTGATCATTCGTGTATAGAATTTACCTCATGTTTTTCTCCTTGTAATTGTTTTCTATATCTTATACTTTTCCTACTTATCTCCATAACTTCTATATGTCCAGTCATTTGAGAAATGCTATAACTCTTTGTAACCTAAATCATACAGAAAAATTAATTTACCGAGGGAGAGTCATTTTTTTTTACCGCGACTACAAACCCAGAAGCTGTTTTTATTTTCAGAACCGTCAAAAAAAAGTTACAAAAATGTTCTTTTGCGGAGGGAGAGTCAGAAATGTTCAACATTGGTTAGGAATCATCTCTAAAATTCGTTTTGAAGAACAGATTTATTAGCAGTTTAAAGAAGCCAAAATCAATAAATTTAAGAAAAATTAATTTACGATGAAGAGTGTTTAGTCAACGAACTTGAACCAATCAATTTCAAGATCGTTGATTCAGCACTCTTCCCTGCGAACGAATTTTGGAGATGGTCCCTTAGCAAGTGGTTTTTGATCATAGCCAAATAACTGGATAGTATCTGTGTTTGAAATAAGAGCAAATATTCACTGAGGAGAATAGATTTTTGAAAATCACTTCAGGTTATAAAACCTCTCGACGTTGTTTTAGTATCTTTTCTGCTGACTTAGAACAAGTTTTTGCCCGTTGGGATGTTTTGTTTACCTCACTTTTGCATTTAGCCATCAATTGGTAAATATCAGCCAATTCACTTGCACGCGAACCAAGTTGTGTTGTTTCATATTCCACACGTTCTTCCAATATTGTATATGATTCGTTATATTGGCCAGCTTGGATGCTATAAAACAATTCGATGGTCGAAACATGAGTAAATAATCATTGTGAAGGAGTGCTTTTGAATTTCCAGTACTGCAAATCTCAATAAAACTGCAAGACATCACTTGTTGAATACTATATTCAAAAAACACTCAACCACAGGCAGTTATATTCATGAGAACATACAACGAAATTTCAATCTGAAAGACATCACTCCTCAACCGCACTGCATCTCACATGTCACATATTTGAATACAAACTATTCAGTGGATACCAAAATTTTAAATTGTAGAAGAATTGGGAAATGAAAAAATCATCACTTTTTAGTAGAGAAGATTTGTTATATTGACGATGTTCCTAACAGATGCAACCAGAAACCTGAATTATTATATTTTCAAATGTAAATTTAAAAATCATTTTTAACCATCAAGACAAAGCGTTTGGTTTGATGTGTTTCAACAACAACTCACCAAAATGAAAGTTACCTTTTGAGTATTATATTGAGTATAGTTTTCAGCATTGCAAAATACGACCCTCTGACATTCCATGTTGTTCATATAAATTGTCCTTTAATATTAATATTTAAAAGGGTAATTATTTTGGGAGTTAAAGAAATTTATGAAGGGTATTAAATCTGCATCTCAACAAGCTAAAACCTTGGGCAAGTAAATTTGGAAAATTACCACTGGATGCCCCTATAAATTAATCTCAGAGATTTATCGTGGCTTATGGTCTTTATACAAACTCGACAAAATTCTGTTGTTTCTAGAAGCGTAGTACCCAGACTCTTGGAACTATTTAAATTTTCGCGTCATTCGCTAATCATAATTTATGGCTTTTTGCCAAACTTGAAACTTGATATTTTGCCTGACGTCTATAAATTTGTTCTAGAATCTTTACTGCTGACTTTGAACAAGTCTTTGCTCACTCGGTTAAAAAAATAATTACTGCGGAAGAGAGTACTGAGTCAAGTTCGTTGACCTAACACCATTCTGTACATAGTCATCTTTGTTGAATTTGGTCATTTTTGTAGATTTAACCCTACCAGAAAGGTTGATTTTAGAGGGAAACATTGAAATGGTCACATAAAACTCCTTCCTACAGAATTATTTTCTTTACTTACAGGAACATAGCCACTTTTCCCATTTCGTCAACATGTTCGATTAAAGGCTTTCCAGAATCTTTCAATAATTTTAATGACGCTTTATACATAGTAGCCGCAACTGCATATCCTCCAGCCTATGAGCAATGTATTAAGTTAGAGATTGTCTTAAAAATAATATCTAATTAGAATAGTACTGTATCAACGATCTTACAATGGATTGGTTTCTTCGTACCAAAGTTCATATTTCAATCACTGTGTTTATAAGATGAAGAAGTCACAGTTAAAGTAGAACAATCCTCGATTTAAAGGTCACTTGTGAAGGATTGCTTTTGAGTAACTGAAAACGATACTCAAAAATACTTCTCCTCAAATGTTTTCGGGAAGAAGAAACCAATCCAGTGTAAAATCGCTGACTCGCTACTTTCCTCTGTAGATTTTATTTTTGAGACAATCCCTTATGTTGCTGCTATAGAGTGACTTATAGTAGGTATCTAGGTAAAACAAAATAATGCTACTAACCTTTTGCCAAGACCGTAACAGGTCAATACTAAAATCGTCATTAAACAGTCGACAAAACACTGGCCATTCAATTAAGCAACGAATTAATCTATTGTTGTCTAAAATTTGTTCTAGATGGTAAGGTAGCTCCTATAAGAGATGAAACATAAAGAAGTAAAGGAGTCAATAGGCATTGATCATATCAGTAAGGAAAAGCAATTATTGGAGATGTTTTAGTCATAACTAGTCATACTAACCAATATTAATTTCTCGTATTGTACTAGTGCATTTTTGTGAAGAGAATGAAATATTATTTAGGAAGGTTTGCAGGAAATGAAAATATTGCAGGAAAGAGTGCTGAATAAAAGATCTCTTCATATCGAAGAAACCAATCAATTGCAAGTTCGTTGACTAACACTCATCATTGTGAACTAATTTTTCTAAAATTTGTTGATTTTTGGCTTCATTAAATCTGCGTTTAAAAAGATGAAGGAGATGATTCCTTAGCATTACTGATGCATAAAGTATATATACCCCTAATGTGACTTTTAAACATGTCATAAAATTCTTAATACATGAAATTTCGATTGGTTTCTTAATAATACAATCAAATTGTAAGTTTGATGTCATTCTTCAAAGAGACTGCGTACCTCAGCTTTTCTATCCAAATCATCTACTCCTTCAAAATAACTGGCACACACACCATGCCAAAAATTATACATATGCTTTTTAAAACCATCAGTACCATTGAAATATCTAAATATATGGACATATATTCATAGTATAGCGATCTAACACCCGTTTCAAATCATAAGTGGTTGGTAACATGAGTGCCAGAATACTGGGATAAAAGATCAACGTGATCTAGGAAGCGTATTACACCCCAAGAGCGGAAACTAATGAGAGGAGAGCCCTTGGGTCACCTCAGTCCATTATTACTTATCAGGGTCTACCACTCAAAATAGAGTAATTTTAAAAGAGCAACTAACCTGAAGCTACGCTCAAAAATCACTCATTCAAAGGAATTATTGGCTCATAATTTGACCACTGACTTTAAAACAACAGATTTAAGTTAATGTAAAATAACTGCCAGTTATGATTGTAGAGGAGAAATTATTTTCAGCCAATTTGAATAGCATTTGCTTTACATTAATTGAGTACAAAAAATCTCGAAGATATCTTGACAAACTTGTATTTCATTGGCTTCATCATGCAGACGTCTGATTTCGTGACGGCACACCCCAATGGGGGAGCATCTTTGGAGGCTAATTTGCAAAGATGCTCCTCCACTGTGGAATCTGACGTGAATTTAGAGGCCTGTTCATTTGAACAGAAAAATGAAGTACAAGTTCTTTGATACATTACTCTCAAACTAGAATATAGGTCAGGTAAGACATTAGATCAGTGGATTGTTATTTTAGAAATAATTATGTAATGCGGTATCTTGCCTACTCAAAATAAATAAATTCACAAATATAGCGGTTAATATAAGAGTGAAATATGGTTTTATTAATGTGTTTAGTTTTAGACTTTTAAGGTGTAATTCAAAAGGAAAAAAATATATGAGTTTTGGAAATATGAGAAATGGCCCTGCAGGGATTTTTTGCTTTTAATTCTCAGCAGTTGGAATAAGGCAACATCTCTAAAATTCGTTTGCAGGGAAGAGCGCTTTTCTTCGTAACCAATCAATTGCAAAATAATTGACTTAACACTCTCCATCATATTATCAATTTTTATCAAATTTATTGATTTTTGGTTGCTTTAAATCTGTTAATAAATCTGCATTTTAAAAATAATTTTAGAGATGATCCCTAAAATTTCTTACTTCTTTCTAACAGCTTTACTCAACGATCTGTGATAAAAGTCCAACCTTCCTTCTCCAAGATCTCCGCAAGGCCGTAACAATTGTTTTAAGTTACGATATATAATAGCCCAATCTCTTGCAGGAAGAAACTTGATTAGTTTACGTTCGCGTTTTGTAACTATAAAGAAGAAAGCATGATAAACACAATAATAGATTTAACTTAAAGAAAGAAACGAACGTGAATAAAGAGAGTGTAGAAGAAAAAAAAGCTGGGTTAAAGAATGCAAATTTTCCATGAATTCGCATTCTTTTGTTCCGCATTTTACAAGATTTTCAAGCGCTGCGCTTGATTGGTTTATTTACAGGATACTTATTTTTTTTTAGACGAGTTAAGTACCAGAAAATCTGTATAAAAAACCAAGAAAATTACCCATTCGCATTCATTAATTCCGCAAAATGTTTTTTTTTCGAGGTTCGATTCGCTTATATTAATTCCGCATACTTTTTTGTGCTGCAAACACTTTCTTCCCTTAACTCTATTTACCCCAGGGGGGGAGTACTTTGTAACACAACCTCCGAAATGTCCGTATAACTTCTGGTCCACTTATCGTTTTAAGCCCAAATTTGGTGACTTTTCACCTTATTGTATTTGAAAAATTTTCTTGGAAAAATTCTGTTCAAACGGACCCAAGACGACTTTTGACTTTCGAGACCGAAACTTTTCAAATATTTTTTTTGATTAAATTCGGTATTATTTTGGTCTACGAGGCTTTACAAAGGCTTTTTATTATGTAATAGTTAATAAAACATTCGTAATTAGCAAATATACCGATATAATTAATTGTTCTAGCTAAATTTCCATTTTCGCCTTTTAAGTCAGATTTTCACAGGTACTGCGGATGGATACTCATATTCTGCATGAAATGATGATGTATGCAAATTTTTATTACATTTTCAGATAGTAGAGAGCCTGGGGTGTATTGTGACCAAGTTTCAAATAGTAGTTCGAAAGTTATTGGGGTGTGGTACATTGTACCCCCCCCAGGTTATTAGACCCCCCAAAAGCCCGGGTCTTATAGAGTTAAGATAGCTTTTTAGATAATCTATCGATCATTCATTTGCGCGTAATCGCGAAAGCTGACGATGTTTTGTTTGCACACATAATTCAGTTATGTAGGACTTGACAGGATAAAAATTGATTTTTTTCGACTTACGAAGTAACTATGAAAACTATTAAAATCATCATAAAATAAATTTTAGCCCTTATAAAATAAATTCAATGGTTTAAATTCCTTCTGTATGCAAATTCTCTCCCACTAATAAATAACATGTGTTCCAAATGAAGTTTCACTTAAAGCTAAAAAGATATATGACGTTCAAATTAAGTTTAATCGTTATAGGTTATTATTAACAATCACAAAGAAGATTAAAATTTATCGATATTTGAGAAATTTGTTTACAAAAAAATTTGAAATAATATTTTTACTGATTTTATACTCTATCCTACGTTCTCTAATTTTTCACAAATTAAAACATAATTGCTATATACATATTTCATTAGATAGAATATTAAATTTGAGATTGGAGTATTTCTGAATTAATCATCTGCCTATTTTATCCGATTTTTGTATGTCGTATCATTAAAGTAGTCAAAATTTGAAAAGAATTAATCTAAAATGAGGAGCGTTAAATCAATGAGCTTGTAATTGATTCGTTTCTTCAGGACGAAGAAACCAATCAATTGCAAGAACATTAATTCAGCACACTTCTTCTGGGAATTTTTTTTTGGAGATGGTCCCTTAGTGAAGTTAACAATAAAATATCCAACAAGAATTGTTAACCTTTAAGCCTGAACATAACTGCCGGAAATCACCTATGGAAGAGTGTTTTTTAGAATAAAGTTCAGCTTGCTTGATCTCAGTGTTATATATAGATAATACAAATATTTTAAATTTCGCCATTCATGAGGATATAAATATTGTTATTTAGTATTGGAATTTGAACTTCGAAAAGCAAAGGAGACAATCCATGAGCTGCGACAAAGTATTACAGAAATGACTGCTGGTAAGCCAAGATTAATATTATACAAGTTTTAATTATACCAACAGCGATCATCTGATTTATTTTAGTTTTGCCTTAGTTATAATTGGCACCAAAATGTTTATAGATGTTTTCAAATCTCAACTTCTCTAAAGCTACATTTACGTGCTATGATTAATCGGCCGATTTTGGATACCATATTGAAAAATCGACTACGAGTCGGAAAAATCTGTGCTCTTTGTACAGATTTTTTCAAGTCATAGCCGATTTTCAAGATGGTAGCCAAAATCAGCCCAATTAATCGTAGCGTGTAAACGTAGCTTTAAGTCAATGATGTGATTATGGGAAAAAAAATGAACTTTGCTTTGTGTCACCACTGACTGAAAATCTTAGAGATGTTGAGATGTTGAAATTGCAGCACATTGTTGTTGCACTGAAAAAACTCTCCGCAATGATGCAGTGTTTGAAATAACTGTCGGTCATCACTGGAGGAGAGGTTTTTCAAATTGGCTAAAAATATTTGGAAAAATCTCTTCTCCACAGTGATGGCTGACAGTTGTTTCAAACCCTGCATGATGATCAGCAGTTATTTTAACTTTAAAATTTGTGCTATTCTCCTGACACTTAATATACCAAATATATTTAGATGTAATTTCCATGCATGTGGAATTGGAAGGGAAATTAAGCCAATGGTCGAAATAAGAGTATATAATCACTTTGTAGCCTGAAGCTATTCTCAAAAATTACTCTTCCACATTAATTATTTACTCTTATTTCGACCACTACAGACAGTATAAGCAACTGTCCAGTGCTTGATATAAAAACAAAACATTTCCCAAATAATACTTCTTAGTGGCATATGAACAACATCTTTTTATCAGCAGTTCTTCTGTTTTTAGACAACAAAGAAAATGAACAGACATCAAATGAAGGTGTCAAAGTTGTAGCTGATGTAAGTATTTCGTGTTGTAGTAATTACTAAAATAAGCTGACGACAGATTATCATTCAAACCATCTCCATAAGAGCAAATAATCATTATGGAGAAGTGATTTTTGAGCATAGACTTGCAGAGTGATTAGTGATTCATCGTGCAGATGATTTTGCTACAAAGCTATTTTCTATAAAATATTGGAAGTGAGTTTCTGTCAAATATTATTTCAAGAGAGGACTATGGTCAGAATAAGAGTAAATAATCACTGTGGAGGAGGAATTTTTAAGCGTCAGGCTTTGGAGTCAACAGTGATTATTAACTCTTATTTTGACCACTGGAGGACTATGTACATATGGTGATACAATTTTTAGCCTACCAATCAAAGTTTGAATGGGCTAATGCTATCACTTTGTGGCAACAGCGGCGGCCCGTTTTTCTTAATAGACCATGCTCCCGAAGTGCTAGCATTTCAAAATTTAGTACCAGCATATGTGGCGATATTCTAGAAGGGCTCACTAAAAATTGTACCCACCTGAAATTTGGTTATGACATTTTAAGCAATATTACGAGACCGCTGGCTGCTGGTTTTGGGGAAGCTCCCTTCTTAATTTTTTGATAAGTGATGTTTTTTATAAAAATAATTTTTAAAATTTCAAGAGTTGAAGTCTCTATTTTCATTTTGGAAAACTTCCTTATTCAATTTGGAAATAACTATTAATGTTATATCCACTTAAGGGTTGTAAAACATTTAATTACTACTAAGAGTATAATTTGGTATAACGTTAATAGTAACTCCCAATGCAAATTAGTAATATAATGAAAATAAACCTATATGTATATAGGGTCATAAGACACTAATTAGTATCATGACTATAACTTGGTTTTTTTAACATTATTAATTACTCTCAATGCTAATTAGAAATATAATGACAATACACAATTCAAAATCTTTTATTATAATACTAGATGTAAGTGTTTATATAGAAAAATAACTACATGGTTTCTACTAATAAAAACATAGTGTAGTCCAATAATAAAATGTGTGTTATAGTCTGTGTACATACATATGCATATACATATGCATATGCATATACATATATATATGCATATACATAGTAGAACACAAATTAATATGGTTGTAGCTGAAATTCCAGTTAATCCCAATACATTAATATATTAGAACACAAAT
>JAULBZ010006652.1:0-12177 GCA_032360805.1 Neoturris breviconis | reverse complement strand
GGGAGTACTTATTTCCTAGGAAATAAGTACTGGGGGAGTACTTTTAGCCTAGGAAATAAGTACTGGGGGAGTACTTTTAGTCAGGGAGTACTTATAAGCTGCTACACCGGAATGTCCATTTTCCCTCTTGTCGCCATTTATTTATATTCTCTTTGAATATTATCTCCTTCATCAAAGTTTCGATGTATATTTACTTTTAAAAGGAAAATAATAGAGGAGTTGCTTCTAGGACTTTGTACACAGCTATGATATAATAGTTGCATCGAGTACTAAAAGTTGCTTAACTTTTTACTGTCTAAGTACTGGTTCCTTACAAAAGATTGCTCATAAAATTCAATGTGTGAATTATAATAAACTTTTTTATAAAAGAAAGAAAACGAGGCGTTTGTTGCTCAAAGTAGAACTTATAGAACTTTCTGGAAGTCACTGCACAAAAAGGAATTTATTGAATTGTAACGAGTTCTACTTTGAGCAGCGAACGTCTCGTTTTCAATGATTTATGAAAATGGTTATTGTGTATTTCACAAGGCCTAGTTAATCTGTTTAATAAGCTGACTAATTGATGTCATTTCGTCTACATCGGATTTGGTAGGTAGGAAATGCGATTAGAAAGACAACATCGTTTGAAAGTAATACTTTCCTTTCTGACGACAATTGATAAAGTGCGGGAATGCAGAGAAGGGTTTATTGATTAAACGTTTATTCTTGGACCGATGACGTCACATTATTATCACGTTCTTTACGCATTGTGGAGGAAGTTGAAACTGAATTGAATGTGAACTAAGCTACGTAACACCGATTTAACGTGAAAGTGACAGCATCGGAATTAAATGTGAGCTAGGCTACGTCACAACGATTTAACGTGAAAGTGACAGCATTGAACAATATATTTTCTAAACTTAAGTTTGTTGTTTACAATTATGGCGGATATGATCAGTCTAAAGATGTCACTAAATGATAAGCATAAATGTCTTTAGTATGTAGATTACGGAACAAAGGCTCTAAGACTACAGATATACGTATCCATGCTAAGACGTCTCTGTAGGTAGCCAACGTCGAATCAGCGTTAAAACATCGCCAAAACATAGTTTTGAAGAATATTTCGACGTGAAACATGAAACATACAAGCATAATTGGATATCATTAAACAACGCCCTATTTGAGTATGATTGCTTTCCCATTGACCTAAATCAATTAGTCACTAATTGAATACCAGCACTGAGATTATATATCGTACTTATTATGTTTTAAGTGGATTTAAAGAAATAAGTGGATGAAATTCAAAATTAATAACCATAGAATTGATAGGATATTGCGAGCCTATTGAGTATTTCACTGTCTAGGTCATCAGTAGCCTGAGTTCCAGTTGTAAGGGACTGGAACTCAGGCTAGGTCAGAAGACGTTACCATGACGTTACGTACGAACAAGTCTCAAAGTGATGTATTGCTAACATTGATCAGGCACCACGCGACTGGGACGAACAACGCTTTAATGACGTTATTTGAAGTTGAAGCGCCCACAAGGTTATTTGTATCAACAGTCCGACATTAAATACGCCTGCCGTGATATATCTGCTAATATGAAATCAATACACACATTTTCTATGAAAACAAGTCAAAATGCCTTCAAATAGCAGTCGAAATAACAGCAAAAAAGTCTGTAGGGTGGAGGGATTGTTGAGCATAGCTTCAGGCTGTAATGGTTGATATAGCGGAGGGATTGTTGAGTTTAGCTTCAGACTGTAAAGTTTGAAGCTATTCTCAAATATCGCTCGTTATTTCTTACATACTTTAAAAATCCGCATCATAATTCTGTGACTTTTTGCTCCCTGAATCTTCTAATACCTTCCCATGAATTAACAAATTCCGATACCCACCATACTAATGAAGGATTAAATATTTAGTTGCCAAGGGAAAATTATTCTTAGTTACCAAAACACAGTTTACTCAGTGACTCTAGATAAAATAAAGGAAGTTTTGAAATCAAATCTCTATTAGTACGGAAGTTATTTTAAAAGTCGAGAGGAGGAGACACAAAATAATAGAGTTAATTGCTACCAATGAAAATCAAGTTTCTGTAGTTTCTGTAGTGAAGGGATTTTTCTGACCTTTTTTTATCATCACATGTGGTCAAATATTGATCGATCAGTTATCCATTTTTTATAAGTTTGAAGTTTCGAATTCATAATAATATAATGGAGGATGTAGACAGTCACTGTAACCCAATATTAAGTGCATATTGATTTTCTTCTTAGAAAGGTAATAAAATAGAGCTGGTCATTATATTGTATTTTTGATCAGTACGTTATCAAGTACGTGGACCTGTTTAACATAATATGACCTGTAAAATTGATTAGATTTATGCTATAGAAGTTGGTGTAATTTGTTTATAATACAGTAATTTAAAATATTAAATCTAAATAAAAATCCATCTCCTGCAAAAATAATGCCTGGAATAATTTTTTAAATAAAAGTTCGGAAAAGTCACACAATTTCAGTGAGTTTCCCTGTTCCTGTAGCCAATAACCCTATTAGCAATATGGGGAAGAGGAAGAATCCGCCCACCCTCATGTTATATTTTATAATTCTTGATTGGAATGCGCTATGAAGCCAAAGGTTTCCGAGTTTTAGTGTCTCTTTTATACAAGTTTTTCGTTTTTTTCCTCAAAATCGTTTCCAGTCTTCCTTGACCAAAAGAAAACTTATGATTACCCCTAAAAAATGAAAAAGGGAATGACCGTTAAAATACTGGTAATCACCACCAAAGAGTTAACCCATAAACTCAACGTCTAATCAATATACGGCCATATATGGTAATATTTGATGCACCAACAATAAGTTTAGATTGATTTTCAGTAGGCGAAATTTCCGCGCGATTGCCAAAAGAAGATTTCCGCCCAATGGAAACCATGGAAATCTTACCCGTATTTGGTCAATCTCGCTGTAAAACAAAAGACGGTGGACACTCAACGTCGTGACAATGCCAAAACATTAAATTGACATCACAACGTCGTTTATTTTGACGTTGTTACGACGTCGTGTGCCGACAGGGAAGACGGTTTCATATATGGTAGTTTAATTTAAGATATAATATATTTGTTATTTTCTTTTTATAAAATATAATTTATTTAGTTGGCTTCGCAAAATATTCCATTCGAACGTCACACTTTGCAAATAACGTCTAATCAACTTCGTAAAGAAGCCATTTTGACGCCGCAAAGTTAAAACGACAAAATGTCGCGTATCGGTAGGATATGATACGTATATCAATTGTGTGATTGTCTGAAGTAAAGAATAAGTTTGTTTTCTTTCCTGTTGAGGTTCACCTATTTTCACTGAATAGTTGATGAAAGTGTTTGACGTAGAATTTCTAACTAGAAGAGCATAACACTCTTCATCGCAAATCTGATTTAAACATCGTGAATGAATATATTAATCATTTGCAATTTATTATATTGTAGGTCGGATTATGTCCCATGACGCAACAGTAAAATACTGTCCCTCTCTCTGAATGTATTGAAGTATTAAAGTACGTTGCTATATAAAATGGAACCCACGTATTAAGTTACCTGATTAATTCTGATTGGCTAACAAAACGTATCTCCGTATTCTTCATTTTCTTTGAGAAATCACTTCAAATTTATACCTTCATAAACCAAAACACAAGATATTTATTGACGAACGCAAGCTAAGCACTCTTCACTCAAGAAGTGTCAACGATTATTCAACTGGACCTCAATCTTTTTATTGTTATTGGGGCATGGCTGACAAGTGCAACTTGTAGTGTACATTACTGGAACCATTTCAGTTTTTTTATCTCTATCTGGACACTGAAGAGTAGCATAAAATCCCATTGTTATGGACGGCTTACAACACCGACAGTTTATAACCACTGTCTGTGAATAGATATCCAGCATTGAATCAGATTTACAATAACCATCACATCCATATGATATAATTTTTTGTGACTGGCAACCAGGAAAGCTAATTTCAATTTCAACCTTTTTTTTTTCGCACCGTGGTGGTCTATTACCTGTGAATGATACCACATCATCACCGGTACTTACATGTACAACGAAGTTTATGCAAAACAACGGTAGAAGTTTTAAAACAAACATATCTTCCTCTTCGTAGTAAACGATTATTAGCTTAACTCTTATTCAAAGTGATTATAACTGTATCTTCTGAAACACTTGCTCGAACGGTTATTTCTCTTTCGAAATGTTTGTTGAAGTGGTTATTCCTTGTGTAAAGAACTTGTCCAAGCGAACAAAAGTATCCCTTCTTCTCTTGTTGTTCAAACGGTTATATCTTCTAGGTAAAACTTTTATTTTATAACAAATCGATATCTCCACTAAATAACAGATAAAACGATATCTTCTTAGCGTACGTTGAGCGTTTGTTTACAAATTAACAGTGATACTAACGTGTTGCGTTGGTTGTTTGTTTATGAGATAGCAAAACGTTATCTTTATCCTATCTCAAACTTCTTGTATACGTATACTATATACGTGATGTATTCTCAGCGTTTTTTTATTTCTTATAAATTACTGTCAAAATGAGCTTGAAATTATGTTATAGATTCTAATTAATATTGGTCTTCCGGTATGTAATTAACACAGATTAAATTTGCAAGCTTTTTCTCGCGATTCTCGGGGAATCTTACTATATGTGTTAATAAAAATACCTGAATGGACGTTCTGTTGAATTGTTCTCACTAGCGTCACATCAAATTTATTGCATTCCAAACGATAGAAAAGTAAAGGTTAATAAACTTATAATGTCCCAGCTATTAATAGTGATTATCTTCGTGTCTTGTTTACATGAACTCACATATATTAAATGTTGGTACTTTTATATAAACCAAATCTCTTCGGTATAATATTTACGTGATAACAATCATTCTGTCTCGAAAAAATAAAACCTTGCTGATTAGATTTATAACTTCCGATGATCTTTTCCTTTGATTGCGCGATAAGCACAGTTCTTGCTGTCATAAACCCCAAAATACAACTTGATGCGATTCTGTTTACAAGGCATAAACTTTTATATGCTTCTATATAATTAGTTTTTGTCACAGCTACCGTATAAATGCTTGTAACAGAACAGCTTAGCCTTATTTATTTGCCCATTTGAAAAATAATGGTAAAGATATATTGCTCTATAAAGTTTGATTATGTTAAAGAGACGTTGTCGTATCATCTGCACAGTTCATTTAGGGAGCATCGTCTCCTGGTTGTTTTTCAAAAGCACACTTTGGAAGATTTTAAGAATTTTGGCTAAAATAAATCTTTAGGGGCGGATCCCCAATAGGCAAATTCATTTGTGCGAATTCTAAATGAAGCCATTACATCTGTTGAAAGCGACGTAAATTAGGTGACGTCGCTTTCAACCAATGTAATGGCTTCATATAGAATTCGCGCGAACGAATTCATCTAGTGGAGATCCGCCTATAAAGGAAGAATGTTAACACATGTTACATTATCTGACAACCGATGATGATCACGTGATCACGATTATGGACTATCTGTGCTCATTTCACTACACCCATTTAAGATATTTTTTGGTGCATAGAATAATTGAAATGCCAATAATAGAATCTAGTGAATTGATTATATGAATGGGCATAGTAAGCAGCTATAGCTACAATCAAACAAAATAAGTTGTAATGGCAATTCAATATAAGCAATTCTTTTTAATATCCTTTGTATACGATGTTTTAATTGGTGACCTTTTCGAGACAAATTGCGCCATAGTTATGAAATTGCGCCATATTATTGATTGATTCCTTTGTGTATGGACTACAATATTCCCTCCCTCCCGTAATCTGCTGTTTACACCCTCCCCCTCCCGACGTAACCTGTCGTTTAACTCCCCCCTATCCCCACACACACAATCTTTCAAAGGAGGTTTCAATAATTTGAAACCAAATGGAATCAAAAAGTAAACATTGACTTTCATGCATGCACACTACGTCGGATCAATCACAATGGGTGCGCGATATCGGATCAACATGTTCAAAGTCCGCAACAAAAAAAACTAGAACAGCTTCGATCGATGTTGTTTTAGTGTCTTTACTGCGGACTTTGAACAAGTTGATCCGACGTCATATGTCTACAGGGATATTGAATAAAAGTTCAAACAATGTTGCGACCTCGTTTTGATGTTGTTTCGACGTTGATCCGGCGTCGTGTTCAAACTGCTTGATGACGAGACTTTAAATTTTATTTGATGACGGGATAAGCTTAACAATAAGGATGAAATGGAAAACAATTTAGATGGTAGATCTGTTCTTTATTAGCATTAGTAAAAAAATTAATATTTTGTTAAGAATCACTTATCCTTAATGCTAAGCTGCTTTATCTAGATCACGAAAATACAGAGAGCATTTGTCCAGTTTAAAAACGATTAAACTTATCTCTATTAAACTGAAAACAACGTCTCCTATATTAATGCTTGCTTAATGTTAATTCCCTAAGTTGTACCCCCTGATTATTTTTTATTATTATTAACAAATCTATTTAATATGAAGCCTCCCGGGGGCTAACTTAATAGGATAAGTAGTATAGTTTGAAAACGTTTATTGATAAACCTCTTTCACTCGATTAAAAGATAACATATCTGGATAAAGTAAAAACGGGGGTCACAAATTTCAGTGAAAATTCCTAACGAAACATTTAGTTGTCATAGTAACTAGCCCTATTGATACACGCCAACAGCGCAATTAAAGAAAACAAAAACAATAACAGAAACAGAACAGAACAGAACAAAAAAATAACTATCATAGTAGGATTTTGTAGACACTCCTTCTTCTAGAGAACGTCTTTATATGCCATTACCCGTATTTCCTCATTTTATTAAATAAAACTATCATTAAAACAGACAGGTTTAGGAGGGGCACTCAACCCTATTTTGATCTCTTATTCAGGGGAGGTAAAATTTTCTCCCTTTCCAGGGGAGAATGTCTGTATAAGTTAATCTTACAGTAAATGTTAATCTAGCAACAGTTTTGTAGTCAACCAATTTTGAATATTTAGTAATTGTTGAGAGATCCTTTTAAAATCAATTTGGTGAATACTTTCATAAAAAATCGTGCACTCGATAGATCACTCGACACATTACCTTTGATATATAACACTCAATTAGTAAAAGAGTCCAATAAGTGTTCCTTAAATTCTGAATACATATTTTGACATTTCACAATCGGTTATATAGATTGTGTTTTTGATGGTTGTTGCAAAGAATAGTTAAAAAATAGGTCAAATTACCAAAACCTGAAATACACGTATTTTTTTTATTTATAAGAAACTTTGAATTTTAGTGAGAACTGGTGTTTCTTACTTTTTACCAAAATTTTGGAACTCAAGTTTCTTAATTGCTTCTTAAATTATCAAAGTAAAAACTGTTTGAACTGCTAAAAAACATAGATTCTTAACAAAATATACAATTGGGTTTGCTTAACGTTTTCTGTTTTTGTGACAACTAAAAATCTAGGTTTTTCCAAATAAAAGACATATATCTGTTTCAGAGGTTAAAAACCGAAACAAATGTTTTTTAAAGTCTGTAAATTTCAGCTCTGTGTTTTTGTATTCTTTTTTTCACCTAAATCCAGGACTGTTTCTTATAAACTAAAACGCGTGTAATTCGACATTTAAAAAGTGATCATAAAGTTGGGAAAAATGTGATCGTTATTTTTGAGTCTCGAGTTCCAACTCTAGATGAAACAAATCAAGTTCGATGTACAAATTTAATTTATTATTTTTTCTTAAACGCACAAGATTCTAAATAAAAAGTATATCAAAAGTGAGCTTAGTGCTATCAGATTAATTATAAATAATCTTATTAGGTGGGCGGACAACGCCCCCTATATCCACTCTATTTGGATTAAATATGAATCTTATTGGTGGGCGAAAAACGCCCCCTCCCATATATTCATTTTATTTGGATTTAAGTAAAATTTGAAATTGTTACTTGCTACTGTTGAAAGTAGCTGTAATAAAGCAGCCAGTGAACAAAAGCTTGTTCAAAGTCAGCAGTAAAGTCGCTAGAACAACGTCATTTGATGTGGTGTAACATTGTGTAATTCACAGACCATTTTACCGACAAGAATAGAGTAATTTACGTACCAGAATCATGTGACATTTTAGTTTTAATTACCTAGATAATAACTCAGATTATCTAGATATCTACAATGTGTCTGTCTTCTGACAGTTTTATTGATAATTCAATCGTCAACTATTGTTATAAACAGTTTTTTTCATACCAAAACTAGTCTGATTTCTATTGTTCTTTGTATTCCTATTGTAAGGTGCCTTACTTCGTCACGTGACAAATTATTTGGGATTTTATTTTCGAAGAATGTTTGGTATTAAGTTGGACTATAAGTATGCCAAGTTTCATAACTTAAAATTTTGTAGATCAAAAGATGTCCTCCACTCGCCATGCCTTATAAGGTCAAGGAAGTTTGAAAAGAGAACTTCCTTGATAGGGTTAAGATGTGAAATGTAATAGAAGGACGAAAATAAACTTAAGACAATAAAGCAGACATAATATAAAAAATAAATCCATAGATGATTCAAAAAAGATATATAGCTAATATAAATAATAATCATAGGATTTATAAATAATCATTCTAGGATTTCATCAACATAATGTTCTCGAATTATTTCTTTGTTCTTGACGATGCTGCTTTTTTGTCGAAAACTATCAAAAATCCAGAGTGCAAAACTTGTTCAAAGTCCGTAGTAAAGACGCCAGAACAGCGTTGCAAACATTGTCCTAGCGTCTTTACTGCGGACTATGAACAAGATTTTCCCCACTGGGAAAACGTCAACTATTCTTAATTATTATTAATGGAGTTATAGTTATGAGATTAAAGTAACTAGAAAAAGGAACGACTATAATGTATAATTTCACTGATTTTATGCAGGTTTCTTTAAGCGAATGAGTATCCTCCCGAAACTGAACTGAACTGTGTAGACGTCAAGTCCATAATTATTATATGATTAGGTATAAAAGATTGGATTTATGCTTTAGTTCCAAGCGTTTATCCTATTATTAACAACAGCTTACAGTTTGTCTCAAAATGCTAGATATATCATAAACTGTAATAGGATAATTCTGATAATAGGATTTATAGGAGTAGGGTTTAAGAACTTGATTAGTAACTGAACAATTGATAGCCTCAGGTGGTAGAATGCCTTACCTACTTTATATGAGACTGTTTAATCAAGGACCACACAAATAGTTTATCTATAGATCCTAACTGCGTGGGACGGGTGAAAACTGCGTGGGACGGGCGAAAACAACTTGTTTTGAGAACGGTAATATTTTTTAAAATATTATTTTGTTATAACAATTCTTTCTATAAATAAGTGTTTGACAATGCAGACGGTAATTAATGTCACTTCGCAGATGCCTAACATTAATTTCCACTAGGTGATAAATTTGTTGTGAAAGACAAAAGATTCCATTCATATTTGGCTTTCGCAGCTGCATAGTGTAAATCAACCTTAATGTACACGCGTAGAAAAGGAGATTTATCTGCGGTAGACGTCTATATACAATTTTCAAGAGATAATGATGGCTAGGGGCGGAGAAGAAGAATTATACCCGGGATAAATAGGGTTAATGGAAGAAAAGACACTCAAAAAAGGGCTGCACGAATGATTTTCTACTGAAGCTCAAAGATTCTTTGATAATAAACGCGGATCTAATCATAATGGCTTCATTTAGAATTCTTGATAATGTTGACCTGGTGGAAATCCGCCTTAAACGTATGAATCTATAAATAAAATAATACGATTTGCTCTATTTGTAAATTTTACAATCAGTTTCCTTCGTGGGTTTGAACATTGGGAAATAGCTGGTTTCTCATGATAAATAAATAAAAACAAAATCTCTCTCTTAGTATAAAAAACCACCCGCAGAGATTTAAAAACAGAACCTTCATACTTGCCAAAGCACGGGTATTAAGCATATCGGTCAATGAATAAACCCAGTGAACAAAAACATGTTCAAAGTATGCAGTAATTACGCTAGAACAATGTTTTCAACGTTGTTTTAGCGTCTTTACTTCTGACTTTGAACAAGTTTTTGCTCTCTAAAGAGAAATATTATGCATACAGGATCTTCACCGCATGGGATCTGAACAGGTAATAGGCAAGGGAATTTCGACATAACTGCCCTGTCGGCACGGGACGTTTTTTTACGAATGGAACGTGCCCATTGGGTAGTGTTTATGATGTTGATAAGAAATTAAGATTGTGTGGCGATAAGGAACTAAGTGTTTGTTCCATAATAGGATATCAAGTTCTAACAGCACGTAGTAAAATATCAAAACCAAACTCAAAGAGATGACGTCGCATTAATTTGACGTTGTTCCGACATTGTTCCGTCGTCGTGTACCCAATGATTAGAAAAATGTTCAAAAAATTCGTCATAATGGATACAATATGTCGGATACGATACGTCGGATATAATACGTCGGATTCAATATGTCGGATACAGCCTCAATGATGCTTAATTTGAACTTAAGTTTGTAGAAAATCTGTAACCATACGCCCTCTAATAATAACTTAAACTTGCATCGACTCAAATCCCAGCCTGGTGATACTAATAATGAGGCGATTCCTATATATAAACGTGTCTGAGATTGAAATCATCTTATTTATAAGCAAGTATTTTCCTTTTTAGATCAGATGAATCGCTCATTTTGACACTTCGACACTTTCTAATATTTTAGACCATTTATGACCAAGGGGCACACAATGTCGTAATAACGTCGTGTGCGGGCAGGGTGATCACTGCATGTCAATTTCTTTTCCCAAGATGAGTGATTATGCACCTTTAATTATTTTTTAAAATATTACTTTATGCTGGATACTAAATTAATTCGAAAAACAGCATTAGCTACTCCAACACCTCCTGTATAAAACAATAGAATGCTAAATATACCCCCTGGATAGATAGAAGGATGTTGATAGTGTAGATCTTAATTGTATCATGATAGGAGATTAATCTGAACTTAATATAACGGTTTGTCAAAGCAATAGAACGTCGCTTCATTATACGTCCTATGAGAAACAGTATTTCCTGTGCAATTCCATCATTTTAATAAAAAATGATAACAATAGTAATACGTACTTTTCTCTCATAAACCGTCATAAAACTAGTTTTATGACGGTAGTTAAACTTTACTATAATCTATAAACAATAAAATAACGAAATAATGGTACCGAGGGGGCAAATACTTGTTCAAAGTCCGCAGTAAAGACTGTAGAACTACGCCGTTCGACGTTGTTCTTGTGTTTTTACTACTGACTTTGAACACGTTATTGCTCACTTGGGTTAGGCCGTCTAAAAAGCGTGAAGGATTACTGAATACGGTTTGAACTTCATACTGTTTAATGCCATATATTGGGCCGAATTCAGTGGGCTTTCATTCTGTGTGTTTAGTAGCAATAATTCCGGACGTTTCTTATACTTGTTGCATAGCTTCCAAATCTACCATATATGGTCTCTTATTTTCAGTATTAAAAATACCAGGAAATCCTGTCTTTTAACGCCGTAAAAGCCTTGTTGCCTGGTAGATAAGTCAAGAATACAGTCTGGAGATTATACCAATAATACAGGAAGTTTCCAATAGTTATCAACAAAAACTTGTTTCCTAGCAACTCTTATGCTGACATCAATATAAATTGAGTTCATATTTGTCAAACATGTACTCCATTTGTTTCTTCCAAAGTTTTCTAAAAAGAAGCATGGAAGCAAGCACCAGTTGGTCAAGACTCTATTTTATTTTTACAGCTCAACTTACATTCAACCTACATTCAACCTACATTCAACCTACATTCCTCAATGGGTACACCCAACCCTGCCCCTACACCACGTGTTACCAACGTCGAAAATACGTCTTTTTGACGTCGTGACGTCAAAACGACGTCTTTTCGACGTTGATAACACGTTGCGTGCCCGCTTAGGTGACATAGTTACAATGTTGATCCAACGTTAAAGGTACAAACATTTGAACATTTGACTCCATAAGAATAAATATTAGTGGAGATATAATTGATTAAAGTTGTAGGAAATTATGTATTTCCTATGCTCACTGTGTGGCAGCCATCTTGTTTGACAAACATTTTCTGTTTTCAGAGAAAAGAATTGCTTGTTTTGCCA
>JAULBZ010006651.1:0-12178 GCA_032360805.1 Neoturris breviconis | reverse complement strand
TGCAAACTCGACAAATTCTGCTGTTCATAGCAGCCTAGTACCCAGGCTCTTGGAACATATTCGATTTTTTGTGTCTTAAGGTTTGCTACCGAAAATTTAAGGCTTTTTATCCGATTGGAAATTCTGAATTTTTGCTCGAATTTCTGCCTTGTCTCAAATATTTCTGTGATTGCTTGTAGGTTATCTGTGCAAGACTTTTAGGGTAGAACAATAGATGAACAATAATAGAACCAATATTAGGGAAGAAGAAAGTTTGAGTATGAATCTTTTTGTGCGTGTGTGCATACCCGGTACATTTTGTTGAGCGAATTGAATGTTTGATAACTTTATCTGTGCGATAAGGGGGCATTCGTGAAAGTATTAGATCCCACCACCAGAGAGGTAAAAGACCCCGAGATCAAGGGCGCCCATTTCTTCAGGGGACTTGGATCGCTCGCGTTGCTTAAAACCATTCCTACTACTACAAACAAAACATAACACTTCGGACTTTTTGCAAACTCGGCAAATTCAAGTTGTTTCTGGCAGCCTAGTATTTAGGCTATTAGAACAAATCCAAATTTTCGTTCCTTTCATCTAGCCCAAGCAAAATTTAAGGCTTTCTGTTTAACTAATTTTGAATTTTTACACAAACTTCACTTTTGCCAAATATTTATGACCAGGGGCGATTGTAGTTTGATGTGAGAAACAGCATTTACGAAGAATCTGAAACTTAGTAGTAGTCACAGTATGGAAATTGTACTACGTTGTTTTTCTTCGGAAAAATATGCACTCGCATAACACCGGCGAAAATGCGGAAAGAAGCCCTGGGAACGAGGTTGCGCGAAATGTGCTTTTTTCTATTTTCCTTTTCAATTTATATTGAACTTCCTGCGTCACTTAGTTCCTCTGTTTAATAGATATGCCTATATACACTCCACACATTGACTTGGCACAGTCCATACGCTGATTTGACTTATACTCAACACATACCTGACATGCACCCCACACGCAATTGTCACACGCCTCACATAATAATCCGGTTCGACGCACCATATAAAAAACGACTCTTAGCAGGTTTTTACAATGTAAAGAAAAAATACAAAAAAAAATAAACCATTCAATACATGGAAGATTTTTTATTATTGTTTTTCATACAAATTTTCCGACCTCGATCCAAGGGTTTCTTCTTTTATGGCGTCCAAATCGGAGAAAAGAGAATGGAAATGTCTTTCTCGATCAATATTTTTATATCGTACATAAGAGAAGAAGCGCTGGAATGGAGGTTACCAATTTTCAAAAATAAATCTTGCAAAAAGTATGAAATCTCATCATATCCAGGTATTCTTCAACGAATGTGTTTATAACGAGAAGACCTGGAAATGAGGTTTGTAACTACAATAAATTTTTGTAAAGCAAATGAATATATATATTAAAAATCAATCAAATAAAAAACAATCCCTTTTTTTCTTCTTTTTCCGTGTATGCAGATATGCTATCTTCACTATATATATAAATCATTTTTCCGAATTAGCGCAGGGTGAGCTTATTTAATTTTCAGAATTTTTAGTGGTACGCGTATCCTAATGGTAGAGTGCGCTTAGTAAAAAAAGTCAAGAAAAAGTGTTTTGCACGATTTTTTTCTTATGCTTTACTAGTTACAAATAAGTATCTAAGTACAAATATCTAATGTTCTACGTTGATTACATCAATAACCCAGCGGACATTTACGTGTTCAAATCCCGCAGTAGAGATGCTATAACGACGTTATTCTAGCGTCGTTACTTCGAACTTTGAACACTTGTGTTCTGGGAGTGTCCAATATTATTTTACGACATCAACCCAGGCGTTTTGACGTTATTTCGACGTCATTTGCAAGCAGGGACGTAGACAATATCCTAACAAATTCTAGATAAATCTTATCAGTGGTTGAAATAAGAGTAAATAATGAATGTAGAGCCTCAGGCTACAATAATCCCTCATCCACATTGATTATTTTAACTTTCACGACCACTGCTTATATAAAAGTATATTAATTCTATTCATAAAAAATAAATCTAAAGTTTTGATTTTGTTAACCAATCGAATTCCTAGAATGAAAATTAATAGTATCACTTGTATCCAGAATATACCTTTTAACTTAAGTGGATTATGTGCCAGATTATGAAAATAAGGCTACTAATTGTGAAAATACACTAGTTGCTCCATATCGCACATGCGATATTTGGAACATGTCCAACAAAATCGTTGGCCCTTTGTAATTCCTATCATTCCGCACCCCCCCCCTAAGTAGCATCCACAAAAGAAGTATTCACTATAATTATGTGACATTCAACCCCGTTAAGCTCTGTGGAAGAGAGTACATAAATAAATGGTATTAATGAATTCTACATCTAGCCCAGTTGACAAAAACTTGTTTAAAGTCCGCAGTAAAGACGCTAAAACAACATCATTCGACCTTGTTCTAGCGTTTTTACAGCGGACTTCGAACAAGTCTTTACCCACTGGGAAACAAGTTACCTGTGCCTTTCTTTGCGAAGTAGATTCTACATGAATATGTATCAATGACGGTTTATTCGTTTCTTTTAAAGCCTTATCAAAACATGCATGCAATTCATCAACTGTGTTTACACTGTAACCAGGGCAACCAAACGCATGCATAATCTTTTCATAGTCATTGACAGGGTTCAATGACACAGGAGGTATGACAAGTGGTAAAGAACTCGTTTCTGTATTACTCAGCATTTCATTCCAAGAAGCTACATCTAATCCATTATATATACCATTATTATTAGCTATAACGAATATGATTGGTAGTTGATAACGTGCTGCTGTTTCTAGTTCCATGCCACCAAAACCAAATGCACTATCACCTTGAACACAAATGATTTTCTTTGCAGGTCGACCGTTTGTTTTAGCTTCGGATTGTTGGACTAATGCAGCAGCAATAGCAAATCCAGATCCAACTCCCATCGTACCAAATGTACCTGCATCTAATCTGAAAAGTCAAATGACATTGATAAAAACAATACAGTCATTCCCAGTAGACAAAAACTTGTTCAAAGTTCGCAGTAAAGACGCTAGAATAACGTTAAAAACCGTTTGAAAACCGACTTTACTGCAGACTTTGAACAAGTCTTTTGAACCCTTTTGTAATGGTCACCTAGGGATTTTTGAGGGTAGCTTCAGGTTTTGTAGCCTGAAGTTAGGCTCTAAAACCACTCCTCCGTAGTGATTACTTGCTCTTATTTCGAACACTGTCACACGTAAACTCACATCATTATGACAAATTAAAATAGGGAAAATCTTTTTTTTAAGTTTGCCACGACGTTTTTCCAGCAAAAATTATCCTTAGCTACCAAAAAATGATCACAACGATCCTAGATAAAATATAGGAATATATATATATATGAAAATTATTTTTGATATGTTTGTTAATTTTATGTTTGCTAATTGTTGCCTCCCCCCCGCTCTAACCGAAAATACAAAAAAGAAATAAAGACCTGTTCTACTTGTTCCCTTGTAAAGTGGTTTCGGCGGCAATGTAAATAAGAAAGATGAGGGTTGTATCCCCTATCAGGAGAAAGATGAAGATCTAGAAAGGGTAAAAAAGTACCCCTCTCCTAGTAGTGGCCTCGGCTTTGAAAGGGAATGACGATTAAAAAAAGAAGGACTGTCAAAAATGTTACAAATACAGGAATATCAGGGGGTCATGGTACCCATAAAAAATTAATGCATCTTACGTAGATAGCAAGTTGTGAAGAATCCATAAATAACTCGCCGCTATATCGGCCTCCTATTCTCCTCCTTCATAATGTTTTAGTCTCGTCCGTATACAAAATAACATAAGTAAAGTGTACGAGATAAGCGCAAATAACCACTGCGCATGAGGGCTTTTGAGCATAGCTTCAGTATTTGTTGCCTGAAGCTATGCTCAAAAATCACTCATCCACAGCGATTATTTGCTCTTATTCTCTGCAGTCACGGTCATTACCGTTGTCTTGGTAATGTATTCAACAACATTGTTCTTCCAATATCCATGGTATTAGCTCCTTCATTTACTATGATACAGTCAGATGGTATCTTTTTATTTATCTATGAAAAAGAAAAAATTAATTCTATGGAATGAATTTAAGAGTAATATAATGCCAGAATTATACTACAACAGCTAGATAAATGTAATTTTTTCTATAGTTCCTTTTGTCTAGCCTAGAAATTATAAGCCTTTTTATTCCTCAACTCTTCGTTACCTCACCTACCTTACCCAGAGGGCAAAAACTTGTTCAAAGTCAGTAGTAAAAATACTAGAACAATGTTCCTTATCGCAAATTTCAGTTCTGTGTTTCTTATTTTTTTTTTTACTTAAATTCAGTACCGTTTCTTATAAAGCTGTTTCTTATATAAAAAAAACGTGTATAAATATAAAAAAGTGAATGTCGTAAATTTATAGTAAAATATCGTAAAAAATATCTGCTTCGCTTCATTATTATTTTTTTTTTTTTCTTCAATTTTGCACGAGTTTAAAATGCGCTCCTAGTCCATCCTAAAAATGTCTGTTTTAATATGTTGTCTTAAGGAGGTGTCCTACGTCACGGTGGAACAGGGAATATTGAGCATTGAGCATTATTTGCCCTTATTTCGACTATTGCTACATTATACTGCAACTTTCCACAGGGTACTAGAAGTATCTGTCTAGTGCTTAGTTAGCAATATAAACCATCATGTGAGTTTTTGGGTTCATTTCGGAGGGAATTGTATTATTTGTATTATTTTCGTCGAAAAAAAAGAAGGTTGGTTTCAGAGATAACCCATAATGAACCAAAGGCAAGAACCTGTTAATGTTTTATCCTTTATAAGACTTTAAAAAACTACCGAACAACACCTGTGGATGAGTGTTTTTGAGTACAGTATTCAGCTGGATAACTGGAAACTACACTCAAAACACACTCCTCCACGGGTGACATCCGACAGTTATTCCAAGGCTTGCCTTGGATCGTAAAAATAAACAGTTATAAATTATATAGAATTTACCTCATGGTACATTTTGTAAAAATTCATCGGTAGAGTGCTACTTTCAATCATTACCTGAAAGTCAAATCAAAATTTTATAATCAAATCTCAGTGTTTGAAATTAAAGAACAAATAATCACAGCGAAGGAGTGATTTTTGGGCATAGTTTATGCTCACAAATCTCTTCTATGCAGTGAATATTTACTCTTATTTCGACCATTGATTCTATACAAAAACGATCTTGCAACTGATAGGCCTATTCAGAAATACATCAAAATGAGGCGTTAGCTGTTTAAAGTATAACTTGTTGCAATGAAATAACTTCCTTTTCATGCAGTGTTCTGCACGAAAGGAAGTTACTAGAATTCAACAAGACTTATTTGAGCAGCCACTACCACATTTTCATGTATTTGGGAATAGGCCTATAAAGATCGTGCGATGTCAATTTCTACCTATAATAAATTTCTATAATTTCTTTCTACGTGTGCGCATTTTTCGTTCCGTTTCCGTTCCGCAGAAAATTTTTTGAAGTGGAAAATGACCTTTAGTCTCTTCATAATGAAGAACTCATTTGAAAGCTCGTTGACATAACACATAACGCATTTAACAAGTTTACATATTGAAATTAGTATCCAAGCTTAAATATAACTATCAGAGGTCACCATTTATGGAGTGTTGTTAGTATAAATTCCAGACTCAATGCTGAAACAACTTATACTCACAAAATACTCCTTCAAAGGAAACGTCCAGCAACTTTATATTCGAGCTTGGTAAAAACAGAAGAGGATTGAAATCAATGATGTAATAATTACTAATCGTTGGAACATGCCTGAAAATAATTACTATCTCCTGTATTTTTGAGTATTGATTTGCAGTCTGGCAGATATTTTCAGGTTTAAAGAGCATTGACAAGATACTCAGTGTGAATGACTGCTAAATACGGACTTGTATAACTCCAAATATGACAATGCACAGTTTGTATGCAGAGCTATCCAAGTGAGCAAAAATATGTTTAAAGTCAGCAGTAAAGGCGCTAGAACAACGTCGAACGACTTTGTTCTAGCATTTTTACTGCGGACTTTGAACAAGTTATTACCCACTAGGAGACCAATTTACAAATACATGAAAACGAGGTGTTGATTGTTCAAAGTAGAACTTGTTGCAATGAAATAAGTTCATTTCTGTGCAGTGACTACACAAAGAGGAAGTTATTGCATTGCAACAAGTTTCTACTTTAAACAGCCAACGCCTCGTATTCATGTATTTGTGAATAAGTCTATACAGGTTCATATTCAGTAGTCTTTCACGTTTCGGCACTCATCAAGTTTTACCTGAGTTTTATCTTTATTATCTGTTATTTTGTCTGTTAATTCTTTCCACCATGGTTTCTTCTTGTCAAAATGATAGGATTGAAAATTTGTTCTGTATTCTGATAACATCTGTAATAGGCAAAAACTTGTTCAAAGTCTGCAGTAAAGACGCAAGAACAGCGGTTTCAACGTTGCACTAGTGCCTTTACTGCAGACTTAGAACAAGTTTTTGTCAATATGAGAATTATTTCTACAACAATGGTTTAAATAAGAGCAAAATAATCACTGCGGCATAGTGACTGGAGTATTGAGCATAGCTTCCGGCTTTGTAGCCTAAAGTTATGCTAAAAAATGACTCCTTTGTAGTGACTATTAATTACACTTACTTCGACCACTAGAGCATTGCCACCAAATCTTATGAGCATGACTTAGGGTTACTATCAATTAGGCGGAAAATTTTGCGCGAAAGTCCAAAGAAACCAATCCATTGCAAGCTCATTGACCTAACACACTTCTGAACAGATTCATTTTTGTTGAATTTTGTCAATTTTAGTTTATTTAACTTTAACAAAAAAGTTAGTTTTGGAGCGAAATTTTGAGATAGTTCCTTAGAAATCTACATTTAGGGTCTTATTCTGCAGACCATAAAATTAATTATGTATTTAATTAGGCAATTTTGAAGGAAGGAATAAGTTTAAGGTTATCCTATCTTGTTCTTGAATTTCACTGTAATACTTTGATGACAACCTTAAGAAAAATATGCACACGATCACTTAAACCAATATAGATTCGGAAAATATGTCCTCTTCAGCAAAAACCTTTATTAGATATCTTGATAAAAGGGGGATGTTAATTCAGGGAGGAGGCACCGCATCGAAGTATTACGGCAAACCTGTGGCTGTTCATTTATGTAGCCTAGAAATCTTAAGTGTTTTATTTTCTCTATCTCTCTTACTTACCTCTAAAAACTTATATTGTGAGAAGCGAACAAAAGAACGGGACTCATGGTCTTTCTTTTATGCGAAACTCAGGATTCGAAACAAGAACACATAATCATGGTGCAGGAGTGACTTTTCAGCCTTGCTTCATGCTAAAACCCTGAAATAATACACAGAAATCCCTTCTCCACAGTACTTATTATTTGCTCTTATTTCGAATACTGTACCTGCTGAACAATAGTGTCAACATCACCACATAACGAAACAGTACACGGTACATTATTACCAAGCTCTTCAGGTGAAATTTCTATCTACAATATAGAACAAGGAGTGTTTTTGAGTAGTGTTTAGCTTTGAAGTTGAAAACTATACTAAAAAACACTGCTCTAGAGGGGATGTCTGACAGTTCAATTGAGATTTGTTTATACTGGTGTTTGTCTTAGTGCAAAGACCTTCACAATGTTGTTCTGGTGTCTTTACTGCGGACTTTAAACAAGTTTTGCCCACTGGGAGAGGTGTTCCTGGACATTATTATATTAGTAGCTAGTACATTAAAACAAGCACATTGTATTAAAGTTTCAGAGATGTAATTGTTAACGAATGTTGTTACAGATTTTTTGCAGTATATTTTTCACGAAACTACAGGCATTTTTCTTAACCCACACGTTTGAAGTGGTAACCACAAAAAAACTCTTGCAACATGACAATACTATGTATAAGATTCTGGAGTTTAACAATACAGAAGAGACGCCTACAAAAATAGTTTGATATCCATATCTCAGTGGGCAAATTGTCAGCAAATTGTCAGCAGTAAAAACGATAGAACAACGTTGAAAATGTTGTTCTAGCCTCTTAACTGCGGCTTTTGAACAAGTTTTTACGCACTGGAATCGCATGATGAATGCCAAACTAAAACCAAAGAAATCACTCCAGCTGATTGGTTTAACTATGTTTATTTTTTTTGCAAACCAAAAGGGTAGATTTACAATTAGGGACATAAATAATGGCACATTTTGTGAATTTTGGCCAGTACTTGTCACTACAAGTAAAACAAAATTTGTCAAGTAGCTTTAAGACTTTGATCTTGAACTTTGTGAATCCTAGCGGCCCAGGCTCTTTTTGTGCCATTAGAAACTCCATATTTTTTAACAGATTTCTCTTAGTGCCAAATTCGATCACCATTGTAGCTATTTCATTTATAACACTATACTCTATTTTAGGCATGATTTAAATCAAAATGAAGCCATTACATTGATTGAAAATGACGTCACCTGTCAGGTGATGTTGCTTTCGACCAATGTAATGACTTCGTTTTGAATTCGCGCGAATGAACATACTTGTATAACTTGAACTTTACGATTAAACCTTGGTGGTAAACCAAAATGTAACATCCAGTTAAGTCTTGCACTCACAAGTAAGATGACATCTGCTTTTAACAGAGCTCTATGAAGAAATAACAATAAAGAGAAGTGCTTGGAATAAGAACAACGTTTGAAATAGGATCAAATAATTACTGTGGAGGAGGGATTTTGCACATTGCTTTAGGCTCTCTAGCCTGAAGTAATGTTCAAAAATCACTCCTCCACAGTGATTATTCGCTATTATTTCAAACATTGGAGAACAAATAAATAATAATAGGTGAATTTTGAACATAGTTCCACCATAATAATGCTTCTTGATCAATGCGCATTGCATTTCGTAAAAATGTTATAAGTAATCCCTTTATGATTAGAATCAGTTATCAGTGAATATAGACCTATTCACAAAAAAGGAAGTTATTGCATCATCAAGTTCTACTTTGAGCAGCCAATGCCTCGTTTTCATGTATTTATGAATAGGAGTATTAGAAGAAACTTCAGGAGTAATTATTGTTAATTCGCTAAATGGGTTGGGTTTGATACTTTGTGATTAATCATCCCAGCCGGCAAAAACCTGTTCAAAGTCAGCAAAATAACGTTAGAACTACGTTCTTTAAACGTTGTTCTAACGCTATTTTGCTGACTTTAAACAGGTTTTTGCCGACTGGAATATAATTCTAATTCACATCTTTAGGCCAAATATCTTATGTCAAACGTCACCGGTGGAGTGCTAGTAATTAGTTTTGAAAACTCTTAAAAAACAGTTCAACAGATGATGTTTGGCAGTTATTTTAAAGTTTGAACATCACTATACTTTGATCTTGCTGCAGATACACATTGAGAATGATGATCAGATACAACACCTTTACCCATAGGTGTTGGAAGAAATGGAATGCCAGTTTTGTCTACGAATTCTATCAAAGCCTTCTCAGCATTAGCATGTGCTGCACCTAAAATGTCACAAACATATACAATATCAAAGATTGCCCAATAAAGGCCATTTAGGCAGTTTTTACATGGACCTCTGAGGTGAAACTCATTTAGGGGTCCATGTTAAGGCCATTTAGTTTGTATGATATGGAGTTACATGGCACCGTATTCCATGTCTTTCATATTATAAGTGAGTACCTTCTTATGCCACATTTACAAGACAACTATAAGGACGGACAGAATTATGGAACTGCGCGCTTCAATAAAGTAGAACAAGGACCACAGGGTTCAGAAATAAAACAGAAAGTGAGAATGTATATAGACAAGGAATAATATCACTTTCTTTCTCTCATTTAAATTAGCCAACCAAAGTAATACAAAAATTCAGAAAAAGTTAATCGTTTATGATTCGGACATAATCAAATACGATTATGAAATTGGTCTTATCATTGAAATCATCATTTTTTGTCAATACTTGGTTCCTAGTTGATGAGAAATCAAAGGTACGGAAAGTTGCCCACCAAACCAAGTGAAAGTTAAACCTAAGCAAATAAATATGACTTGCATACACACATTATACAGTGTTTGAAATGTCCTTATTAAGCTGATAAAGTTTCAGTTCAAATAAACAATTGGAACACCATTATCAAGGTAAAATTATAACAAATCACTGTGGAGGAGAGTAATGAAATTTTAAATCAGAGCCTAAAGCAATGCTTAAGCATTAATCCTCCACAGTGGATATGAATTGGCATACACACATTATACATCATAGTATTATGTATACACCAAATAAAAAATAGAGAATTCACCAATGTTATAGTATTAGTTGTGCTTTTTTAAAGACTTGGCATAATGTTTTTTATACACTGTACAGGCTACAGTCAGAATACATGTATAGTATAAAATATTCTTTAACCATACATGCCTTAACAATACTAATGTTGTCTGAAAAAAAACATGCAAGTTATTGTTTTTTTTTAAACATACATTCCATACCTATGATGGTTTTTGCTAGCCCTATTAAAGTTTTATTTAATAAATCTATTTTATAATATAGGATGTTTTTTACTAGCTGATGTTATAAAGCACTAGAGAATAGAACAATGTAAGAGAAGAATATTATTTTCTTTATCATTCAACTTTTTAAAAGATTCACTTATTAAAAAATCTCCCACTGTTGAATTGTGTATTGTCATTATATTACTAATTTGCATTGTTATAAAAAATAAATTATGCTCTTAGCAGTAATTAAATTTTTTATAGCCCTAAAGTTGATATAACATTAATGGTTATTTCAAAATTGAAGAAAACTTTCCAAAATCAAAATGGAGAAATCATTTTGGTGTATACTAAGTCTCCACTTTTGAAAAAATACTTGGTCCCAAATTGACAAAATTTAAATAAATTTGGCCAGTCGTCTCGTAATATTGCCTAGAATGCCACACTCAAATTTCAGGACAGTACCACGCCTTTTTGGTCAATTGAACCAAAAATGCAATTTGTACCCTTTTTGCTCAAAATTCGGGACCGAGTGGATGAAAAATATTTGGCAAGTCATTCTAGAATATCATCACGATTGCTTGTACCGAATTTCAATAATGCTAGCACTTCGGGAACATGATCTATTAAGAAAAGTGGGATGCTGCCAGCCTGCCACCGCAAAGTGATAGCAATAGGGCCAGATTTTGTTTGGTGGGCTAAAAATTGGTCACAAATATTGCCAATGATGTTGCTACAAATTTTAAATTGTAGCCCTAAGGCTTATATAGAACAAAGTAAATAAAATACTTTCACTTACTAAATGTTCAACGTTTGCCAAAATATATATTTCTAATTTTTATTTTTAGATTAAGAAATCAGATATTAAAGTTCATACAAACCATATTTAGAGCAACTGTATTTTATTGTTTTAGCGCCCAGGGCACTTATTAAAATAGACTGTTTTAGGAGGGGTGATTAAGCGAGAGAAGAGTGCTTAATTTATAAAAGTAGAAAATTGAAGGAGCACTTATTTGAACTTGTGTCAAATTGAGAAAGAAAGAAAATAATAAATCAGACGAAAGCATGTATATTTTACTGCATATTCTATTACTATTATCACAACACCCTCGATCTCAACCATGTAAGGTACCTGAGAAATGTTTAAAGTAGCCAATATTCGAGAAAGTGAATGCTTCTTAGGGAAGTTTAATGCTCAAGATAATCCTCATCATCAACAACGTTTATAGTCACTCTAATAAAGGCCACCCCTCCAATATGATTTACAGTAGTATAGAAGGCAGAACAGGAATTTCATACGTTGATCTTTCCGGCTTGATGATCAAAGAATGTGTTATATAACGTAAGTTTAATTGTTTTTATTCAATTTTAAGTCAATGATTATTTTGTTCTTACCTCAAGCACTGCAGAAGATAAGTTAAGTCGTCAAGAAATGGAATTACACAGTATACAGTGTTTGAAATAAGAACAAAATCACCGTGGAGAAGGAATTTTGAGCATTTTCAGGCATTGTAGCATGAAACTATGCTCAAACATGGCTCCTCCACAGTGGTTATGTGCTCTTATTTCAAATTCCGATACATACCTTTTCCTATTATGATCAGTGGTTTCTTTGCAGATAACAACAAATTCAAAGCATTCTTTATGGACTGAT
>JAULBZ010006650.1:0-12182 GCA_032360805.1 Neoturris breviconis | reverse complement strand
GGAGATACTGAACTAGAAATGCGCATCGATACAGCTCAGTGCAAGTTCTATGAGCTAGGGAAAAATATGATGAATTTTAGAATTATGCTAGCTACACGCTAGCCTGTACTACAAATTCGACGTCTGGCGAGAAAACGCGGCGAAGTAGACACTTTTTTTGCCACGGGGAGGGTCTGCGGAACAGGCTAGCTACACGCGTGAAAATCCTGGACGCCCTGGTGCGTAGTCGATTAACCTATTCATGTCAAACGTGGACCCTGACGAAAAGACAAGCCATTCATGTCAATGCCGCATACATGTCCATGCTCTTTTTCAACTTCCTTGATCTAGTGAAACATGGCCGGATTATTTATCTACTAATCTACGTGAAATATTACAAGCACTGCGATCAAATAATGAAGAGAACACATGGAGAGAACACATTTAACTGCTTTAAAATTCAATGATCTGCCTCCTCTTGTCAGGAAAATAAACAACTACGGAGAATTTAGATTTTTTGTTCATGGGGTAGTTTATCTGGTCTAATTCTCATTTGCAATGGATGAGTCTTGTTTTTTCTATACCATGGCAGATCAAACAAACAGAAACGGACAGGATACGGTCATCTACTTACTCTTATTCTCGTTATTCTACGACCGTTTGTGATACCCTGCTGGCACATGGCGTCGTAACAACTTTAAATCGACGTCGTTTTGGCGTGGTTGCAGCATTTTATACATATCGATATAACAAATAAATGATTATTATGTGTGTAAACTGACTTTATGGTTATAATTCTATTTTACATCTTCTGGCCAAATACCTAAGCTACACCTAATGAATGAGTTGAGATAATGGCTATATTCTGAAACCACCTAGAGCAAAATTTATGTTACTAAATTGCTGTTTGTCTACAAACGTAACCATGAATAACTTAAGTTACATTTGGAATTGAAACTTGTAACATTGTCCAATTACTACTCGTGGTGATGGAAATCATTCAATTTTTGTCACATGACCGTTTCGTTTTTCCTGATTTTTTAAATTTCGGGATTTTACTCGGGTTTTCGTGATTATTACCCTCTTTCTGTTCAAATTTTATAAAACAGTTTTTGAAGTCATTCATTAGCTCCCAATATCTGAAAACGGAATGCTGTCTAGAACGTTTTTAATCGCATTTTACATGTCAAAATTCAATGAAAATTAAGTTTTTCTGGGATCAGTTCCTATAGAAACGAAAATGCGAATAACTTTCGTATAAATAACGCAATTAACTTCAAATTTGGACCATAGACTAATGATTTAAATTCTTTTTGAAAATTCTTAATATCCCGATTTCCACGATTTTGGATTTTTTCCCCAGATTTTCGGGGAAATTTCGCATGATTTCGGAGGAAATTTTTAAGAAAGATATTGTTAAAATATAACTGTTTTGCATTCAAAAACCTAAAAATACGAAATAGAACTGCTCCGACTACACTTTGAAGAATACATACTTTTATGAAAAAAAATCGGATTAAAAAACATAAGGCGTCTTAAAAAAAGTGCTGACCTTAGCAAACAAATATTTACGTCAAAGTGTTTCTCTGGTGATGGACTATAACCGTACGAAGTTACCATCAGCAAACCAAAAGTTATCATCGGGGAAGGGGGAAGGTGGGGGAGGGCAGTCATATTAGGGTTAAAGTATGTTATTTATATTATACATCGCTGGTGTAGATATGCAATATTTGCGTGATGTCTTCACTGAAGCAAAAACTTTGCCATCACATACCTTTATAATAATAATAATAATAATGGAGAAGTGTAGAAGTGATTCAGAATTAGCTTAAATCATACGACGGTTTACAAGTGGCGATTCAAGGTACGATTTGTCGTGAATGGGAATCAAAAACCTGTTGAATGAATGATGAGATCAGTATTTTCTTTTAATTCTTATTCAACCTAATTGTAAAATACTCATTCCAAACTACTGAAATAAATTTTATAAACAACAAAAAACAGATTTGAAATTTAAAATATTATACAATAAAAATAAGCGAAAAGAACAACAACAAAAAAAACACATTGAAAAGGATGTTATAGAACTAGTAATGTATGATTTATGTCATTCACAGCCATGCGTTGTGACATGGAAAATTTCCTTGCCAAATAAAATAGAATTGCCAATTCAAATCAACGGTGTAACAGCACGAAATTTAAAAAATTAAGCCTCATCCAGAGAAGATATTCTTTACGACACACGTCAACGTCGAAAAAAGACGTCGTGTCAGTAGTTTTCTTTCCTAAGAAATTCTTCACGACACACGTCAATGTCGAATAGATATGTCGTTTCGGTAGAATTTTCGTTTTATTTGTTTTATAAATTTTTTTAGTCTGAGATAATTATTCGGGAGTATGACTAATATGTAAACGAGAGATTGGCTGCTCAAAGTAGAAACTTGTTGCAACGCAATAACTTCTTTGAGAAGCCAATGCCTCGTACATGCGAACTAGTACTCAAATCCTGGGATTTACAAATAGCTAAAGAGACTGTGCGCTATGGTCGAGATAGTAGATCGACGTCTATAGACGTATGCCAGGTACACGTTTTTTATATAAACAACAAGTTTATAAGTAAGGCTAAGATTTTACTTAAGTAGCAACTGTTTGAGATTTATGGTGACTTGTACAATACCGAGGTGAAATGTAGTAAATATGGTTGTTGTTGTATTATTGAGATATTTCCCAATGCTACTTCAGAGAAAAACCCTTCTCGGAAGAGAAGATAGTGGAACATAATACAGATTGGGCTTCTTCCAAAGGTTTTGTAGGCAACACACCGGATCAAAGAATTGAATGCAATTATACAATATTTCAAAGTTTTTATGAAGCAACTGATAAGCAATACTTCACGCTTGAAGAGTGGAAAGTTAAGCAACTCTGAGCCTCTATAAGTGGTTGCTTATAAAAAACGTGTATTCTCCTGTCCATAACAAAATGCAAAAATAAAAATAAAAATAAATTATATATAAAATAACAAAATAATGTATTATTTATGACATATCAAGCATTAAGCTGACATCTTTATTGGAACGCTGTCGTTGAATATGAAGTGCTTGTGCACGTTTTTGTCTCAATGATAAATTTCTGTTAGCAGGAAACGATTGCAAAATTGGTAAGGATAAAGGTTCACGTAATGAATGGTTAAACGAGTTTAATCGATTTACAGTGGCAGATTTCGAACTCAAACAGGCGGATCTAAACATAAGAGAAAACAAATTATATTCAAACGCTTACTATTAATGAAGTGACGTACTAAAAATGGAGAGAATGTGCGAAATTAACCGACAAAATGCACTTGATAATATACGTATAGTGGTAAAATCGAGAGAGTAGAGAGTTTCCTTAACAAAAAAAATGAAGTAATATTACACTTGGATAATTGACGAAAGGGATGCTCACATTACCGACGGGATGGAATCAATGTAACAAATTGATTGGTATATCAAGTTTTTAAATATGCCGGACCTGTAGATGAGGTCTTGTTAGTATAGTTTTCGACAGCTGAAACTATACTCAAAAACACTCCTCAACAGGTGATGTTATTTCAAGTATACACATTCTTAACGTTTCCCATAGTATATACTATATATAGCTTAAATATTAATGGATCCCTACCACGGAGGTAAACGAATAATCAGAAAGCAAAATAGGAAAAATTCAGGTCATTTAAACAGAGGTTCAAATAGCTGCTATTCATCACCGTGGAGGAGAGATTTCTCAGAACATTTTTCGCCAAATTTAGCTGAGAATATTCTAAAAAATCTCTCCTACACAGTGAGACAGTTAACCTCTGTTTAAAATGTGCTGTTATATAAATACCTATTCCTTTGTTTCAACTTTGGTAATGTTATACTTTTTTCTCTAAGAGTAAACAGATACGATATATATAATGTTTAGTGCCCGAAATAAGAGTAAATAATCACTGTGGAGGAGTGACATATGAGCACGTTAGATCCATTTTGTAATTGCGGAAACAATTCTAGTGAATCTGTTGAACACTTTATGTTACATTGTCTTATATACTCGACACATCATTGTTTACTCTTTGGTAACCTCCATTAGAATTGTGCCATATAGATATATTATGAATTTATGTAATGATATTTAACTTCTTTGGAAAATTATATGAAGAAAATTTGAAAGTAGCCCACGAAACCAAGTGAAAGTTAATCCTAAGCACATAAATATGATTTGCATACAACCATTATACAGTTAGAGTTAACAGCTAACTCAACAGCTGAGATAAGCGGAGAGTTACCTTAATCGTAACTCTCTAGCCGCTATATTATAAATAGAAGTGGTGAGATAACAAAAAGTGGGCGTGGTCAACCGTAACTTTCCACTTTTTCGTAACTCTCCACTTTTTGCAGCTCTCCAATTATACAAACTGACTTTCTGATGAAGACAATGAAGAAGAATCTATCCTAATGTGCACGTTCTGCGTAACTATTGCTAAAAATTACTAATTGCGAGTAAACACCATGGGCATTTATTGCAATAACTTTTCGCCGTTTAAACAGGAGAGACCATCTCAAAATTTCGTCTCAAAATCAAAAGGTGTTACGTCCATGAGCTTGCAGTGGATTGATTTCTTCTATACAAAAAAACCCCAATCGATTGCAAGATTGTTGACTCAGTAGCTACTCTTCTTTGTAAATTTTATAATTATTTATACCTGGTATTCTGATCTTGCAGTTTCTCTTTTAAATGTAGAAGCTAAAAACAAATAATGCTACTAGTACAGCTTACTGAGTATTGAAGAAACAAAAGAAAACAATAAATCCCATACACTTATATAACTCCATCCATGTTTTTTAGCTTCTTAAGAAAGGAAATCGAAAAGATCAAATATCACTATTTTACCTCATTAATTTTTGCGAGTACTTATTATCGCAAATATTTGCTTTATTGAGGGTACTTATTTTTTTGAATTCCTTATATATATATATATATTTCCACGGGTAAAAATTTTTGCGAATTCCTTATTTTGGTATATATAAAATCTAGAAAAGTTAAACAATCCGAGGAAATACTGAAGAAAGTACAATTTGTTGAAAAAATATTTTTTAAATGTTTTATTTCTTGTTTTAGTCGTATCAAACGTCATGGAAGCAGTGAAATACATTTCTATTGGGGGACCCATTAATCATTATCACTGACTAAACAAAGGCTAGTTTTTGGTTTGCTTGGTTTCTTGTACCATGTTCACCGTTTTATCAGAAATTCTTTGCGGGTACTTCTTATTTTCGCAAATTTGATTTTGAAAACTTCTCATAGGTTCATATTTTCACGAATATCGAGATTAATCAAGAAATTCGTGAAAATAAGTGCCCGCGAAAATGAATACCAATAAGGTATTCAGAAACGTGCTGTATTTTGAATAATTTTTCCTCAAATCTTTTTGTCGAAGAAACCAGTCAATAAAATGCAAAATAGCTGACTTTCCACCTCACAATACTTGTTTTTGGAGATCATTTCATACAGTAGAATTTTCATAAAAGCGAAAGAAAAAAAGGTGGATTCAAAATAATAGGAACTAATCACCGTGAAGGAGTGATATTTGAGCATAGCTTCAGGCTTTCAATACTCACTTCACTTCTCACAGATATGATCTGATTTCAAACATTAGTTTATTTTACAAACCTGGCTTTGCTGTTTGTTCGTTAGCTGTTTTAACTCATTTATTGTTCCTTCATATGAGCCAATAGCTACATTGTCCATATCGTGCTCTATATTAGTAATGGTGTCAACAGGCACCTGTCGGTCTGAATTATGACTAAAATGTTTGTGATGATCAAAACCAGCAAGTGTAGTTTTCGTTTTGTTTTCCATCTTGGAGTGTATAAGAGCAGATTCAGATCTATTAAAATAAAATAAGGATCTTAAGAGATAGATTTTTTGCTGACTAGAATCCCTAAGTAGGAGTGCCATGCTTTATACACCCGGCACCACTCCCGGACATGGTATCTTCCAAAAACTACTTCTAAATTGAGGATAACCTGCTCATGGATCATAATCAATGTTTTAAAATCAGCAAAAAGTACAATATTAAGTTTAATTGCTCAAAAAAACAATAACAACAACAACAGCCAATTAGAAACCATAACATGAAAATCACAATGGATGTGACAGTTGATATTAGAGTAACTGTGGAGGAGAGTAAATTCTGAGCATTGTTTCACGCTTTGCAACACAAAGTTCAGAAATCATTCGTTCCCAGTCATTATTTGCTGTTATTGTGAGGTTACCTCTCTCTTTGTTCTTCACGAAGTTTGATTAATTGACTGTTTATTTGTTTGGATTCATATAAAGATTTCTTCAACGTGTTAATTTCATCATACAACAATCTAACTTTCACTTGATCAATTTTATCATCTACAAACAAAAAAATATCCAATTTTACTTGAAATATCTATCTTATGGCACTTTCAGATCATAGAGGGATGCTTCTTAAAATGGGTGGTTAGTCAATATTTCAAGAGTGATCAAAATAGGAGCGAATAATCACTGTGGATGAGTGATTTTTTAGCATAGTTTCAGACTGTAAAGCAGGGAAGAGGACTTGCGGTACTTTTAGAGGAAGGAACTTAATAACTTAATAACCCCGATATCAAGAATACTGTGTTGGCGTCTAGTGGGGAATAGTTTGTCTCATAGGTACGGTAGCAGGGACTCTTTAACCTTGGTAGACCAGCTTCATAGAGATGGCGATAAAAACACCTTAAGGGCTAGATAAGTGCTTATTAGCCTCGCATCCCTTCCCCAGTTCTGGTGTTACGACAGTGGTGCTGTATCTGGTTTAGGGCAATGAATGCTGGTTATTTACTGCATTAATGCTTCTGATTAGCAAAAGCTTTGTAATTTTTTGGTCTTTGATAGTTAGGTTTATAAGTTGAGGGTACTGTGTCAGAGGTTGTCTGGTTGTTGCATAGCCGACTGGTAGATAGAAGGCCAAACTATGTGTTAGCTCCTTAGAGAAGCCGCTCCACCAACAGTCGCATAACACCGGAGTAGTTGTTGTAGTGCTAAGCCTGCGCTTGGATCGGTATCCCTGCATTAACTTTGGTGGGTCAACTCTGAGGCCACAACTTAGCTTTTGTGTTCTTTTTCTCGTGTTACAATTATGCCAGTTTTTAGTAAACCTAAACCAGTTTCTAAAACGTCAATCAAGTCTTCATCTCTAGCTTTTTCTAATATCTGTGCTTTTTGTTCTAATTTTTTCTCACGTAGAATCTTTAATTTACACCAAAGGTACTTCAAACTATAAACTACATTTTACCATAAAAATAATTACCAGGTGCCATATTGTTTCCTACTAATGATGTCATAGCTTATCTTGGGTATGAAAATTAATTTTTGTATGAGTGTAATGTTTTGATGCAAAAACTTGTCACAAATAACTTTTTATGTAAAATAAACATCAGAAACAGATTCAACATAAAAATTTTAATCCAACAGTGTATCATATGACGTATTAAAGAAAATATGAAATATTTGCCAATTTTTGGTCCACCATCGAAAATGCCGAAGATAAGCCAATTAATTTTGGCAATAATTTTTCCTAATTAAAAGTCAGAAAGTTTGAGCATTATATCACTTTCATTTAAAAATTTATGAACATTTTAATAGAAAGGGGGCATGATGCCCCCGCCCTCCTCTAGGCCTAATAGGATTAAAGAATAAAACAATGCCATAACTAAGATAAACTAAATAACAACAATATAAACGTTAATAAAGATTTTCCTGAAAATAGCAAAAGCAAAATGTTAAAAGTCAAATTTGCTATACCACTAGGAATATATATAGCAATATAGCAATTAAATTCTTATACAAACTCTTCAAAATTGAAATTGTCAAAATAATGAAAACGAGGCATTTGTAGCTTAAAGTAGAACTTGTTGCAATGTAATAAATTCCTTTTTTATGCAGTGACTTTCAGTTATTGCACCATCTACAAGTTATTGCATTGCAACAAGTTCTACTTTGAGCAACCAACGCCTCGTTTTCGTTGTTTGGTGAAAAGCTATATTGGATTTGTCAAATGAAGCCAATCTCGTTCCCAGGACTTTTTCTCTCTTGACGTTAAACGTCAAGAGAGAAGAAGCCCAGGGAACGAAGTTGAAATGAAGCTAGTCAGTGCTCAAGACCATATTACTGCTATTTATTGTATGTTATATTGTCCGTGGTACACATACACAACTGAAATGAACTGGTGTTAGAGTCAAACCAAGATCACCGATTAATGAAGGTAGTGGTGTATCAGGTGGCATCTCAAATCTGAAATCTCGTATCAATCTGGATAGGAATGTCTGTAATTCCAATTTAGCCAACGTTTCACCAACACAAACTCGCCGACCTGCTGAAAATGCTAAATAACTTATCCGACTCCCTGGTGTGAATATTCCAGATTCCAGCCATCTCTCTGGGTAGAATATATTAGGATTTTCCCAATATTGCTCATCATGATGAATGTGCCACAAGTTGAATAAAACCAGTGTGTCTTTTGGAATTGATATGCCTCCTACTTCGTCTTTCTCCATTGCTTTGTGTAATATAGATATCGGGGCCAATGAGGAGAATCGCATTGTTTCATGTATTATGGCTTGTAGCAGGTTTAATGATGGTCGATCATTAAAATCTGGGTATCGATCAGTGCCAGCTACTTGAATGATTTCTTCGTAAAGCTTTTCTTGATATTTCGGCCAATGTATCAAATATAAAATGCACCATTTTAGTGCAGTTGTCGTCGTTTCGGATCCGCCAACAAAGACATCAGCAATTATCATCTCCAAATGATCTCTAGTAAAGTTTTCCTTTCCATACTTTTCTTCTGAAGATACCTTTAATAATCTATCGATTAAATCCCTCATATTATTTTCATCATACGAATCTTTGTGCTCTAGATATTTCTTTCTCAGTATGACATCTCTTATTTGTAAACCTTTGCGTAAGTTTCTTAATCCTTCAAGTGGAAAGAAGCGAAGCCATGGTATAAATGCTACCGCATCACTTCCTCCGAGACCAGACATTATTAAACTTGAAAATTCTACCACCTGTTTGAATTCAGCATCATCTTTGTTATAGTGATGACCAAATACAATTGCAGATATAACGTTTAACACTGACAAACCTAAACACATATAAGAAGAAACTGAAAGAGATCAATTATCCTAATCGCAAAAAGTATTGAAAGATTGAAAGTAGGCCGCCAAACCGAGCCAAAGATACCTTAACCCTATTCAAGCCGGGCTTTTTGGCGCTCTGTAGTGTTGAAACTTTCCAGAAATTTAGTTGAAATCTTTATTAACATTTTAGCGAAATATTTTTTTTGATGACGTCATTACTAACGATGACGTCATAAATGGAAAACAGGTGGTGCAGAAAAAAAGTAAAAAAAAAAAAAAAAAATTGTTGCATTTTTTTTTTATCACCTGTCGAAAATATGGTTGCTAGGGGAGAATTATCCCGAGTTACCAAAAATATTTTTTTCAAAATGATCCTAGATAAATTATAGGAAAACTCCCAGAATTTGTAGTCATATAAGCCCCCTTCCCCGGCCTGAATAGGATTAAATTAGGAAACCAACGCCCTATTAATATTAGTGCATCATTAAATTAAGATGCAGAAAATTACCGCGAAGATAGAAAACAATGTATATATGTGCAGAAAATTAATGCGAAGCAAGTAAATCTTTGATATATTGGACAACAATTTAACAGGAATTACGAATAGAAGAATTTCAGGAGACAAATTTGCTTCAAAAATATGCCAGAAGATGAGTAGAGTTGTGGTTCTCTCATCTCTCTAAAACATAACTTTTATAGGAGAATGTAAAGTAATGGTAGAATTTTCTTCGTTTCTCTTTCCCTGAAAAAGATGGAGGTACAGTACTTGTCCTTCATTAGAGAAAAATAATAAAGTTAATGGTCAACTTAATCAACGCGGACATAAATTAAAGCGGATATACTGTATCACTTAATTAACGCTGTGATAAAGTTAACTCGTAATTTTTTTTTCAAAATCCGGTTAATTTCATGTAGCGTAAATTTTCTACTATGTTGAGGATATATATATTGCGTATAGTACATAGTATAGTATATAGAATATAATATGTAGTACATAGTGTAATATATAGAATAAGTATAGTATATATAGTATATAGTATACAGTATATAGTATATAGTATACAGTATAGAGTGTATAGCATATAGTACATATATAGCATATATATAGTATATATAAACTATAGTATATAGTATATTGTCCAGGCTATACACACCTTTAAAATACTATGTGTTTTGGAAGATTGTCTTGGTTTGTTTTGGAAGAAGAAACCATGTTCTCGATGTATAACATTTATATATAAAAGTTAACATATATTATAATCTACAACCGATCGCATAAATTATGAGACGTTTTACGAATTTTAACAAGCAATACAAGCCACAAGTAAAACGTAAATACGAAAAATGACCACTAGACGTCCCTTGAGGTTTATCTCAGAGGTTTATCAGAGTAGACTTAAGACTTCGGGCTTAGGATCTTGGGACTTTTTGCAAACTCGACAAATTCCGCTGTTCATAGCAGCCTAGTACGGCCAGGCTTTGAGAACATATTCGATTTTTTGTTTCTTTAGGTTTGTGATTGCTTGTAAGTGGTTTCCATCATCTGTTGTAAAGAAACAAAGAAACACAGATGAAGCATACAAAGAAGAATCACCTTGGGAAATAAATATTAATTCTCAAAATGTTTATAGTCCCTAATCAGTTGTATTTATATTTTAACATTTATATCCCTTTTTTTAAAAAATAAAATCGAACAGAAAAACTTCTCAAAAGACTTCAATTCTTATTAAACATGTCTCCCATCATTGATTTATTCATGGTCAAACTCATGGTCAAAAAGTGTCCACTTCTTTCCTTATCATTTGGGTATGATATTTGTTTGAATGTAGTAAAATCTTCATATAAAATTGAAATGTCAAAATCTTTTGTAAGTCTCCTCTGCTCAAAAAAAAAAAACGCTATTTGAACCCATTCTGCCAGAAACTCTGGACTGAGTGGACGAAATCAAACAATGTTTGGCGAGTCCATTTAAAATTTTGCCTAGCATGTGCTAGTACCAACTTTAAAAATGGTAGCATATCGGGGACATGGTCTAAAGAAAAGTTGCCGACGACGAAGATGGCGCCGCCGCAAAATAATAGTGATAGTCCGTCCAAACTTCTCTGGCGGGCTAGAAATTACTATATTTCGAATTTTCTCATAATTTTTAATATTTATCTCTATTTGGGGTGGGGGTATTAGAGGGGAGGCAAAATTTCCTCTTCTCCATAACAGAACTTATGATGGAGCCATGCTGTAATGTTGAATCTTTCCAGAAATATCGGTTAACGCATAATTAATTTTAGCATAATGTTTTTCTTAATGTCCTCATCACTAATATGGTAAAGTAGCTGATGTATTTTACGGTCCCAGAATAATTGCATTTTCGTTTTTCCCCCAAAAATAAGAACTTTTTTTTTACCATGTATTAAATGTTTGCTTGCTAAGGCCAAATTATCCTTAGTTACTTCAAATTGATCGTAGTTAAATTATCGAAAAAGTCTGAAAGTTTCAATCAGAACAGGATTTATTAATATAAAAATCAGGAGAGTGAGGAAATTTCGCCTCCACTCTCCCAAAAAATAGAGTTAAGGAAGGTTTCCAATTGGCGAAATCTTGTTCGAAGTCCGCAGTACAAGTTTTTGTAAAACTGATTTATATTATCAAGGGAATCAACAATATATTTATTAAGTTCCAAAAGCTTCTTTTTCCAGTATTAGCAGCTAAAACATTTTGAACGAATTAACATTAGCACAGACGCAACTGGCGCAAAAACATATTTATTGTGATTAACAAAGCTGATCTAACACATCATTTCTCTCTATCGACGTGTGGGATATAATAGTACTTTCTTCACATTTGAGATAAAATAATAATTAATATAGGACGAATGGTAACGCAACCAGCTATTTGGCAATTAAAAATTTTTCAAAACGTTTTTCAAGCAAAATTAAGAAGAATAAAAAGTTTCTGGAATTTTTTTTTTTGCCACCTGTCAAAATTTTGTTGCTAAGGAAAAATCATCTCTAGTAACCGCAAAACCTTTCTTTCAAA